>JAYESA010000015.1:14646786-14859929 GCA_036927795.1 Iris macrosiphon | reverse complement strand
TAGGAAGGAATCTAGTGTGAAGGTTTGAAAAGACGGGCAGACTTTACTGAAAGGGTTAAATGATAGGTGCCAGCATGTGAAGTTCAATTCTTTTGCAAAAAAGAAATATGCAATGCATGAGAGCTGTCATGTTGTTTCAGAAGAGAATAATGAAAGGAAACACACGAACTAAACCCAGCAAATTTGCATAGAATATAAACCTGCTTATGCCTCTTCCTGGTTTGCTCCTCCTGCAATACATATAACGCAATCAGATCCAAAGACATCAGCATTTATAATATAAAGTAATTTAGTTACCAAAAAAGATCTAAAACTTGGCTGCTAACACAGAAAATATTCAGTTTGCAAATAAGTAATCTTGTAGATTTCATGTCAGGTTTGTTCTAGCTCCACACACAACCAACCCCCACCCCCAACCCCTCACCTCGCTATAAAGGTGCTCTGATCTCACTGTTTCTATACAGTATAGACCGTGGACCTGTGACATATTCCAGAATTAATGTGATCCATGGTTAGCTGCTTCTGGTCTCTGATGCCTCCATGCATTAGTTTTTTGATCCAATGCACTTCAGGCTTCAGCAAAGCTAGGATAGTACCCTGCTACAATATTAGATAACAGTGAACTTTCTCTTGTAATTTGAGAAAAGTATCCCAATTTTAACTACATATTATGGAGAAATTCTCACGAAACCCCTTTTATTTTCAAAAGAATATTAGTCCTAAACTTCAAAAACTATAAAGTTGGAAACACAGTCATGCCTAAACGGTTTCTATTCAGAACAGCTGGAAAACAAGTTGCATACAGTAAACTCTCTGCTAGCCCATAAAAGGAAATTTTTTTTTTTTTTTTGCAGAAACAAATAACCTCCATTAAACTTCAAACCATGAAGCAATCAGCACATTTTGGTGATATACTAAGTAACTTATCTGGGTACCCCAAAAACCTATAGCCTATGAATTAGTGATGTTAACATTTAGATAATGCTGAAGTAGGCTAACGTTTTGCTATATAATCCCACTCATAGAGACATTATGCCAAATTAGCTGGTTATAAACACGTGTCACACTATTTTATCATGCTATCCTTTAGTAATGCAATATTATATGACATCACCAATCCATGCTCATAGTTATTTTAGTTTAAGTAGTAGTATGTATGATCTAATACCAGAATTGTTACCCAGATAGCATGCATCATTGTTTTTTACATGTAAAACCTTCATATAACTGAAGGATCGTTAGACGAGCATGCCTACAATTTCAATTGTACAAAAAGCTTACTGAAAAAACGCGATACTTACAACTAGGCAAAGGCTATTTAAATACTGACATCTTTGTCACTGGTTAAATTGATCACCAACTCACTTCACCCAGAAATGATTAGTGGACTCTGGGCCAGCAGGGTGGACACCCTTGATCACGACCATATTTGATAACCATGAGATCTACTTGCCTCATTCAAGACGTTCAATGAGAATGACTAGCTCTGGAGATGTCCATAGAGATTATTCACTCAAGTAATCCTTATCGTAAATTTGTTAGCATATGATGTAATCTAGTGAGAATTACTGTTCCCGTTGCTAGATTTCTATGTGCACGGATTGACATATGAGTACATAGTAACATACATGAATGAAGTGGAAGTATCATTGATTTCAACTGTAAAACCATATGACATGAGCTAAAATTTGTTGGCTAAGTTGAGAAATTTAACTTTCATATATCCATTAGTGTTGTCTATACTTTATACATCGTCTGAGTTAAGCATATTCAAATTTTAGCTAATTTCATAACGCTCTGTAAAACCATGTCATCTACGGTCTGGTCTGGTCTGGTCTGGTCTGCGCTCATAAACGAAATCTAAGCTCCGTAAAACCATGTTGAACATCCAAAAGGATAAATTATCAACAGTAAATGATTCTGTAAAATTGCACAATGCTCTGATCATAATCGAAAGATTTAAGCAGGGATACATTGGTGCTTTATTAAAAAAAAATAGCTATGACTAGGGGTGAACAATTTTTTGTTTTCAACCCGAAACCGACCCGAACCAACCAGAAATTGCAATTTGGGTCGGTTATGAATAAAACGGGTCGGTAATTGGTTTGTAAGTGTGAAAACCGGATTAATTCGGTTCGGATCGCGGTTCCAGGATTCGGTTCCTGACGAGACCCGAAAACCGAATTTATATGTGTTATTATAATTATACCCTTGTTTCCATATATAAATCAAAAACCCTAAATCTAAACACACACACACACTCTCACTTATGCCGCCTCTTCCTCTCATCTTTGGAGTTCAGTCTCTGGATCTCTCCGGGAGACCGAAAAATCGGTCCTCTCTTTGTCTCCTCTGATCTCTCTCTCCTGAAGAGGATGGAGGCAAAGAGGAAGTGGCCGCATAAGCGGGCCAAGGAGAGGACGAAGGAGGACAAGGAGGTGTCGGCGGCAAGATTTTAAACGGCGATAGGCGGGTGCGCGGTGGAGAGAGTTCGCCTATCGCCTAGGCCGTCTAGGCACCGCCTAGACAGTTGATACATTTTGGACCATTTTTTACTATTTACCACTATTTTTTGCATAATGTGTATTTTTTGGGTGTTTCATGCATAACTAAGTTGTAAAACAAAGATTTATAAAGTTTTAGTCTTGTAAAAGTGAACCATAGGCCTATAATGCTTGCAAAATCTTTTGGCAAAAATATTTTGCTAGATATTGCTCAGGCTACTCGCGTCTAGACGGTTGATACATTTTGGACATTTTTTTTTACTATTTTACCACTATTTTTTGCATAATATGCGTATTTTACGGATGTTTCATGCATAACTAAGTTGTCGAACAAAAAATTATGAAATTTTAGTCTTGTAAAAGTGAACCATAGGCCTATAATGCTTGCAAATCTTTTGGCAAAAATATTTTGTTAGACATTGCTCCGCCTAGGCGCTTGTCTAAGTCGCCAAACCTCCGTTGGCCGCCTACACCACCCCCTACCGCAAAAACGGTACAGAGAAAGACCGTCTACCGTCTAGGCGGCCGCCTCAACCACCATTTAGAATACTGGTTGGCGGCAGTGACGGACCCCGCGGTGGTCCGGGATGGGAGCAAAATAATGGTTGCAATAACAGGTTCCTTACTGGTACTAGTTCTGATCTCGTTTTTTTTATTGCTTTGTCACTTCTTCAGTCCATTTGATTGCTCTTGTATTGTTTACTATTATGTTCTTCTAAAGAGGTCCCTTGTTGCTGCTAGTGCTTCTGATCTCGTATCCATCTTGCACAATCCTGGATTTAGTAATAGGTATATTTTAATTCATTTTTAAAATTAAAAACGTGTTTTGTTCGCGGCATGAATTGATTGTTAAGAGTAGGTTATTGATGTTTGGTCATAGTATAATCTCTTTTTATTCTTCTACTGGTATAATCTCATATGGTATAATCTCATTTTATTATTCTTCTACTATGAAAAATATTGATCTCTTATAGAATATAGAGAGGTTTGTTTGAAGAGATTTTTTTAGTGTCTGGTTCTGTAAAAGACCCTATTTTTTTTAATAAAAAGACCATGTTGCGACGTTCCTCTTTGGATTAACCGAACCGACCGAAAACCGAAATATTTGAATTCGGTTTGGTTCGAATTTTAGTTATACGATTCGGTTTTCGGTTTTATAAATTTCGGTTTTCGGTTTATACGGTTTTTATAAAATCGGTTCAGTTTGGACCGAATCGAACCGTTGCTCACCCCTAGTTATGACCACTCACACTCCAAGGTCACAATGAAGATTAATGGGTGTTGAAATGAGGCCCCTTTTCTAGTTTTGACTAATGGGCCCCATTTTTTGATTTCTACTAATATAGGAGAGATTATACCCTCTCTCTTTTGTTCCTCTCCAATGATCCACGATTGAGGAAATGCTCATGAGACGTTATACTCCATTTTATGTGCTAATCCATTTTTACTACTTCAAGGCCTGGGAGACGATAAGATTTAGCTGTTGGAGAAAGTCAAGGGTAAATTAAGAGATGTGCAAGTGCAACTATTGAGGATAGTGTATGATGACTTTGGTTTATGTTTTTCTTGTGTCTACTAAGATAAAATTTTGTAATATGGATATTGAGGGTGCAGGAGATGGTAATTTTTTGATAGAGTAGAGAAGGGAAAATTTAGAGCATGCGCAACTATTGAGGATAGTGTACTACAACCAAGGTTTATGTTTTTCAGTTTTTGTTGTCTACTAAAGTTAAAAAAAAAAAAAAAATCTAGAGAAGGGAAAATTTAGAACATGCGCAACTATTGAGGATAGTGTACTACAACCAAGGTTTATGTTTTTCAGTTTTTGTGGTCTACTAAAGTTAAAAAAAAAATTGTAATATTGGAGATTGAAGATCTGGGAATCTGGGAGACAAGGGTCAATTTGGAGCATACGCAACTATTGAGAATAGTGTACGATGACTTTGGAATCAGTAAAAGTCCACTAGTGTTCTATGTTCTAACAAGTAAGATTGGGACTAATAGGCCTTGCATTCCATAAATAAATTAAAATAGTCTATTGACTTGCATTGCAATATCCATGCAACTTTAAAATGAATGATCAAAAGACAATTGGCAATAGTACCTGGTAACTACGTAGTTGAGCATTCTCCTCCTCCAACTGCGTCACTAAAGACTCAAGTTCAACAGTATAGGCCTACAATACATCATAATATACATCAATTACGGTGTAAAAAAATCTGAAATTCTCAAATCATATGTTTCTCTTTCGAGATAACTTGGTAGCTACTTGACATGCATCTAAGCAAAAATCAGCCAAAGATATCTGGCGAAGTCATGGATTTACAAATCTAGTCTTAGATTTGGATAGATTTTCTAAGAATTTTTGGATTTATTAGTATTTTTTCAGTTTTAGTAGATCAAGTCAGATTTGATTTGCTACCTATTTGTTATGGGTTTGTTTGAGTAGGTTGTTCTGAAGATAAATCTTAAGAATTAGTATCTTATCTCTTGTATCTTTCAAATGCTATAAATAGCATGCTATCATGCTATGTACTTAAGAAGGGAAGGGAGATGAATGAATAAAAGAAATTTAAGTTTAGGTATAATGGTGTGAAGCCAAGATGATCCTAAACTTAAAGTTCCAAAAGTTCTCATCTACTACTCTTCACCACCTTTCCACCTTTCTTCTTTGAGTTAATTTGAGATTGTTGAACGGTTGCAAGTTCCTTATTGTTCCAGAAGCGTGTAGTTCTTCTTAGGTTATTCGGTAAATTCCAAAGCTATCTCTAAGTTCGTTGACAAATTTTTACATCTTATAAGAAAAAAAAATTCTGACTTATATTAATAATATTTTGTTCACAATTCAGCTCCCATTCAAATATTCAAATGATTGATTGCGAGCTATAACCCAAATAGGTCCAACCGAACCCTACTAGTCTTTGTCTTGCGTCACAAAGTAGACCATAAGAAAATTGAAAATGGCTTAAGTAGTTACTCATTTATCTTGTAAACTGATACCATTGTACCTGTTTTCTTTTATAGGCTATTTGGTTATCCCATGCAACTTTTGTTGCATGTAGAATTTGTTATGCAAGTATGCTACTTGTTTGCACGTAAATGATATTAAGGGATTTAGAAATCCATTGTTTGAAACAATGTAATTGGATGCTCGGTTGCAACTTTTGTTGCTGGGTTGCAACTTTTATTGCCGTAAATACAAATCTATTGTGTTGTTGTAACTTTATGACTTTGAATGAAGAGAGAATTGGAGGAAATGATGTAAATGGTGCTGTAAATGTTGTAGTAAGTGGTGTTGCGGCCATTTTGACCACGGCAATTGTTGCGGTAGTTAAGGGAAGTTGATGCAAACACTTGTTGCACCAATTCACATCAAACCAAATATTGAAAATTGTGCAACAAATGTTGTATCTAACTACATTTACAGCCAACAACAACATTTCTTACCCAATTTTATCTCTTCCACAAACTGTCACAGAGTCAACCAAACAACAACTTCCTAGCTGCAACAACAAAAGGTGCAAACAAGCATCTTACTTCATTCATTCGGAGACACTAGATTTGTAAATCCTGCAACACTATTTCCATGCAACTAAACCCTGTATTTGCAGTAATTGCAACACGGCTTGCACCACTAAATTTGGATTGGGATCTGTTGTGCCGAAAAATTATTATACCAACCATGCTCCTTTCTCACGTACAATTGTGGATCCTAGTAATTTTATAATAAAATAACACCACCCACAACCAGTGGGACACAATTTTATGTGAGAAACGACAGGTTGGAACAGTGATTTTGGGTATAAAAAAAAATTGCAAGTACCGGTATTACTTTGCAAAAGTGGCGAAATTTAAGGTATTTCAACTGAAATTTAGCCCTAAATTATATGGGATGCAATGGAGGAGAACCTGCTTCCTTTCCCTTGACCTAGCCGCTGACTCCCGGTTCTTGATCATCCTCTTCTGCCTCTGCATCACCGCCTTGTCCACCGGATCCATCATCATCTCCCTCCTCTTCTTCCCCCTCCCTCCCCGATCCAGAGCATCCGCCGGAGATCCGAACGCCGCCGCGGCGGAAGAGGCGGCGGCGGCGGCCCCGACCTCCTCCTCCGTGAGCGCGCCGGCCCTGGCAAGGAAATCCTCGAGCGTCATCTCCCCCTCGGCGGGAGCGGCGGCCGCGGAGCCGGCGGCGTCGATGTCGTCGGCGATCCATTGCTCGGGCTTGGGGGCTATGGCGAAGCTGGGGTGGCGGGAGAGTGAGTCGGAGGCGGCGTTGTTGTTGTTGTCGATGGTGCGGAAGAGGTCGTCGATGTTCATGGAGCCGAGGGAGGTGAGGGAGTAGGCGGAGGACTGGCGGGTGATCTCCGAGTTCGCCGACGACGCCGACGACGCCATCACTCGAGAAGAACCCATTTATGGAGAGAGAGATGGAGAGAGAGGAGAGATTTATATATATATATATATATATATATATATATATATATATATTTTTTTTTTTTTTTCCTTTCTGGGAAGAAGAGTGGTAGAGTGGATTTGGTTTCCGTCTAAGAGTTCGCTTTCGTCCTAAAACACTACTGTCGGTGACGGTAATTGTAACGGTAACGGGAAGGAGTGGGGATTATTGATTTTTTTTTCCAAATATTTATACTAATATATAATCCAAATAAAAAAAGACGACGCGTGTGCAACGTGTTTTATAAATGTTGATAGCTTGATATCATCATCATTGACATTGTCCGACTCGACAATGCTTCTTGTAGTATTCTGAGATGCCTCTCCATGGTCATCCAATACTGCAAGAAACATGTCGAGTCGGACGATATCAATGAGATGATGATATCAAGGGTTGGAATGCAAATTCGTTAAGTTCGATCAGACCGTCCTCTGTGATGTTATATTGGTGAAGATCCATTACTTTATTTTTATTTTATTCGCCTTCATTTTTTTTTTACTCAATTTTTTTTTTCTTTTCGAAAAACTTCCAACCACAATATTGACGATCAGACCGTCCTCTGTATCGATAAAAATCTATTACTTTATTTTTATTTTATTCTTCTTTATTTTCTTTTTTCTCAAAAAAATTTTTTTCGATAAAACTTTCAAGCCACAATATTTGTTGTATATTATCTTTTCTACATAAAGTAGTATCAACATTTATAAAATATATTACACATACGTTACGTGTGCCATAACACTAGTGTTGTAAAAACAATATATTAAAAATAGAAACGAATGTAATATTTTGCAAAACTCAAAGTCACACAATGTTATTTCACTTTCATGTAAACATAGTCTTTGGTCAGAAACATGACATCCGAAAAGAGTTGGAATGGAACCATAATTTGAAGGACAAACAAAACTTAAACAAAATTTTCCTACAAAAGTTCTTAAGGACCTATATCATGTGTATTTCAAAAATTTAAGATGATAAGAGAGATCGAACCGGCAGCAACGTGGATAAATTTGTGATCACTAAACTTAATTGCGATTATACAATGACTAAGTAAATGCAATTACAATTTTTTTTAATATTATTCTAAAATAATTTAAATGTTTAAATATATTTTAATTATAATTTATTATAAATATATTTTATAATTTATTTTTAAAAAAATTAGCCGTCTAAGCTGTATATATATCCTCACGTAAATAAAAATAAAAAATAATAATTTTCAACTAATTATTTAACTACATAATATTATAAAACTATAGCTAAACACCTCATGTGATTAAGGTGGAAGGTATTCTCTTTGGTTGGTCAATTCGATTTTCCATAGTGTTATTTATAACAAATTTAACTTTTTTCAACAATTTTTTTTTATATAATACTAACTTTTAATTATTGGTGCAGAATTTACAAACGACTTAGACGGCTTATTTATAAATTATTTTGAAGCCTCATTATAGAAGTACAGATAAGAGGGTGACAGGAATTTTGTGAACCAAAATTTTACCCTTAGACTGTTTGGTAAAGGAAAAGTAAAAATATTTTTGTAAAATACAAAAGTTGGGGATACCCACTTTCTATGTTGTGTTAATAGTTTAGTACCTAAGATGCTTAAATTAATGCTAGATAATCAACATAAATAGTTACTATCCATTAATTAAGATAATTAATCATTATTACATTATCAAAATAATGAATAAATAAACTTTAGTTAATTTTTATTTATCATTGTATATAACACTAACACACACACAATATATATATATATATATATATATATATATATATATATATATATAAATACAAACTTTGTATAGATACAAGCAAAATCTGAACCATTGATTGTTGATCCAATGGTTCTGATTAGAAGGGCTTTCTTGTACTTTCATAATTTTATAATACAATTGTATGTGATGTATCGATACAATACTTGTATTATATATATATATATATATATATATATATATATATATATATATATATATATATATATATATATATATATATATATATATATATATATATATATATATATTAGCATCTAACAATAAATAAATAATATAATAATTTAATTAATCCACATGCACAATATTTAAATACAATACTCTTAAAATTAAAAATACTCATGTCAATTACCAAACTACCCTTAATTGAAAATGTGAGGGTGACAATTCCTCACATCCACATACCTGAGTCCTTAACCCATTACACATCTGGTAATGAACGCCAATAACCGATACTCTATATCAGTCCACCCCTCCCCTTATTGATATACATCACAATGAATCCTTCACTGAACCTCTGAGCATTTTGAAACTAAGGCACCATTAAATGGCTGTTGGTAAAGCAAAATACAGTGCACACAGTGCACTGTCAAACTGAGCAGCTCCCCCCTAACTCAATGCATACTGCCACAACATCACCAACACCACAATCACCCATATGCACATAGTTACATCTAATATATATGTAAACACTAACAACAACCTTATTAGCAAAACACCAAACACTTGGCATGCGTATGCAAGATACTCTATGATATGCACTCAAACCAAGTACCAAAACTTCCAATTCTCCACTATTATCAATTACACACACACACACACACACACACACACACACACACACACACATATATATATATATATATATATATATATATATATATATATATATATATATATATATATATATATATAATGTGTTATAATAGAAATTGGAGAGTAATCACACTATCATGCACAAATACCCAAAATGGACCCATGTATCATGGCGTATCACAAATTACCATGATATGGCCTACTCGTATTCATTATGGAGACGTATCTTGCCCCACATGACCAATCTAAATCTAATTAGAACTAATTGGTCTTGACACCCACTTGATGCATCAATCTCGTAATTCCTCCTTATTGTGCATAGAAACCTATATAGAAGTCACATTTGGTGTCAATTGGGCCTAGTTCTTCTTTCTATGGGTAGTCCTAAGTCATGGAATGGTTCCTAATGGTCAAATACATGAATTGGAGTCTAGAATGAAATAAAAATTCAGATCTATACCTATTGGAAGATGAATTCCCAATAAAATGCTCAAATAGACACGATCCGGACACAAGCTCCTTGCCAATTTCTCCTTCTCCAAGTGCTCCTTGCAATCCAAGATCTAATGCTCCTTGATTGATGAAAAATGAGAGAAAATGAGAGCGAATTGAGAAAATATTGTGAGGGATGAGTCAATTTGGGAAAGAACATAATTGGGGATCTAAAGAAATGAAGAATGAAGAGGAGAGAGAGTATTCCCCCCTCCTATAGGTGGTCGGCCCATTGCCCCTCTCCCAAGCAACTATGCAAAGTCCAAAATGCCCCCACTAGTTGTCATGTAGGTAATTAATTAGGAGGGTCATATTAGGAAGCATCTAATCCTAATGAAAGTTTAATTAAATCACCTAATTAATGAAGATGGTTGAGTCTATGAACCTAGCCAAAAATGTTGGGTTCAATATGTCATGACAAGTCTAATTAGGTCCACTAGGATCAAGTCCAATAAATAGACTAGTCCACTAACCATTAAAATAAATAATACAATATCTAATATATAATACTAACACAATAAATATTCACACAATATATAAATAATATGAATAAACAAAAATATCCCTATCCAGTAATGTGGTAGTGACAGTCGAAGAAGCTCGAACAATGATAAGTTCGTCAGGGTATTAACGAGTTGTGCCAAGATGTCGAAGTCGTAGGGCTTCTCCAGCCCATGAGCAGTGTCCTTGCGCAGCGGTTTGTCAAAGCGGGTTTCTTTATGTTTGGACTTGTCCGTCGTTGGGGATTGAGATAGACCCAGATCAGACACAACTGGTACAATAATTGGAGGTGCACTGTCGTCGGGAGTCCCATAGTCCCGTTGGTAGGTAAGGCCATATCTAGCTGCCCCTGCTATGGCTTCCTCGGCGGTGAAAGAAACCATGTGACAGGACTTGGACTTTTGTGCTTTGGTCTTCAAGGCGGAAGGCGCTGCTTGCTGCATCAAGTCTGGAGCGAGATTAGGGTGGACCCATATGACCTCTCCTCGTGGTGTACTGAGAGGTATTAGCCCGTCCATTTGGTCGCAGGCTGATGGGAGATTGACAACCTCCATCGTTGCCCTTGGAATCAGGATTACTCCGTCTTGGACTTCCGTTGCCGGGAAGCTACCGAACTGGAGCGATACCATGTTAGCGGCAGCCGTCTTGTCATCGAAGTCCAAGGTGAGGGCCTTGGTGTTGATCAGACGCTAGATGTACCGCTTTATTTTATAGAAATCCAGGGTCATATGGTGGACGTATCGGTGATAGTGGCAGTACTTCAGATTATTTACATCGATTGCCTCATTAGAGCGCTTGACGTCGGGGAGCTGAAGCTTGCCTCTCATCATTAGTACATCAAATATTTCCATGACATCATCATCTTTGAAAGAGTAGGTCTCTTTCGGCTTTGGAGCTTCCGCCGGCTTCTGCTCGGACTTCTTGGTCAAGTTAGTGACAGGGGCCTGCTTTCCTTTATCGTTATGACTATTGTTGTTGTCGTCATTGTTGTTATTATTGTTTTTTATAAGGGCATTTTCCCCTATCATCAGTGACGGGGATCTATATTTCCAGGTGTCGGGCGCCCTTCACCTTCTTCTCAGCGACGACAACGTTTATGATGAACGTCGTCCAGTCTTTGAACCGACATCGCCCATCTAGAGGCTGACTGCTTGAAGTAGATTTGTGCGACACATGTCCATCTGTGTGGACTCGGTATTGCTAGGTGGCAACTTCAGTGCTGTTTGCATGTATCGTTCGATGTATGCTTGTACAGGCTCATTCTCCTTCTGCATAATGTCCATTAGAGAGGATAATTTTATGTCGCATCCCCCGTCATAGAATCGGGCGAGAAAAAGACCCTTTACGTCATCGAATGACACAATATAGTTGTCTTGCAGACTACAGAACCAGTCAAAGGCTACTCTGGATAATGCCCCCACAAAGAGATTAGTGAGGAAAGCATCACTACGATGTAGGTACCCCATTGTAGTCTCAAAGTAACTTATGTATTGACAAAAATATGTTTTCTCATCAAATGGGTTCAGATTGAAGGGCTTTCACTTTGGCGGATACGACACATCTCTCCACTCGAGGGGATATGGTTGTCGTATCCCGATCTCACAGAGTGTGTCTTGATTGCCCGGTGAGTCCATACGAGCTCTCAGTTCTCGCACCTCCCGAATTGCTTCTCCGACTTCATCTGATGCAGAAGGAGCAGACGACCCTGGTAGAGCATGACGGCCACCAGCGGGAGACGCGGTTGTATTTGAATCTCCATTGGTCCCAGGGTCCTGGTTTGCTTGACCTGAGGCCCTTGATAGTTGAGAGGCTACAGTTGCCTTGATGTCTAGAACTACTTAGGTCAAGGCTTGTATTGAATCGCTCACGGTTTGCATCATGGCCTCGAGAGTTTTGAGGTAATGTCGATCACTGGGGACTTCGTGCTCGTCCCCTGCCATGTATGATGTTCTCACATGAGGTGAGATGGATGAGACGGTAGACATATCACTTTATGCCTCGGACTCTTGCAACAAATAATCGTCAGAGAAAGTTGGTAGCGCCGTGTCTTGTTCGGACTCCGATGGACACTACCCCCAGCGTAGGAGGCTGTGTCTTCTTTATGAGGGTGGCTACCCCCAGGGATGTCAGCACTCGTTCCCTGGGAATCATCGTCATCTCAAAATGCTAAATTATCGTTGAGTTTTGTGGGATTGCGAACCCCAGCGTCTGCAGTTATCTGGGGTCCCGAGAAAGAGCTACCCCCAGTGGCTGACAGCTTCTTCTTTGATGCTTCATCTGGGGTGCCCAGGAAAACACCCTCTGTAGGTCCTGATGCTTTTTCTCCTAGGACCCGCCTCCTCGACATGCTGGTCGAGAGTCCTGGATTGGAGTGCTGGACTTCCTACCTCCCTTTGCGAAGGGGGCCTTCGAAGCCAAATAACACGAGGCAAAGGGCGGCTCCTCCTCCTTTGTTACTTGTACCTGCTCTCCGGGATGCTGTCGGATGGGTGACCTTGGTTGCAGTTGCTGGAATGCCTACCACCTGTTTGTATGTACTGCTATCTGATTATAACAACAATTGATGATAATGTTGGCACAATGATGCTCCGAAGGAGCTATTTCATATTCCGTTGTTGTTTTCCTCGCTTTGCGCTTGTGATTGATCACGTTGCGCAAGTCACGCATGGGCTGATTTACCTTTACACCCTTATTATGAGCACATACGTGTGTGGGTGTTGTTTTTTCTCCCTGACCTGGGTTTCGTGGAAGAACTTTTCCTAAGTCATCAGCGAAAGACTTTTGAGATTGACCCAGTCTACTTGTCGCTATGGACTGGACACGTTGGTAGGTCTTGTATAGGTTTTCGTCTGAGGCACGCATAATAGTTAGCGATGCCTGTTGACGGTCAGCCGAATGAGCAGTTTCTTGAGCTTGGCGAGCTCGTGCTGCCCTAGACTTCTTCGTCCTTGCACGCGTTGGTGTATAATACGAAGAGTCCAAGTTTGGATTTTCACCATTCTTAGCATGGCGCATAGGATTAGCGTTGTGTGAGATTCGGTCAAAAATAGAGGTTCTGTTGTTGACAGAGCCGCATGCGGCCATCTTCCTACGGCTCTCAACCGATGCCGCATATTCGATCTTATACGGCCTCCTCCTTGGCCGCAAATAACTTGCATCAGCACCCGAACGTCTGGCATCGTAGTATTTTTCTTTGCCAGAGTTTGAGTGCCGAGCATTTTATGCGTCAGACGAGGATGCCGCATGGACATGGATAACCTGGGTGGACGTGTAACGAGCGTCTTCAGCAACAGAGAGATAGGCGGAAATTACATGCTCCGCAGTTGGGTGAGGCGCAGTGGCCTTTGCTACCCGAGTCTTGTGGGTCTTCTTAGGCCTTTCTAGACTTGGAGAGGGACTTGCGTTGCCCGCATAGAGCATCTCTTTGAACGCTTGCTGGTTGAAACTTATTACCAGCATCCTCTGGGTTGAACCCAGCTTGGCCGCATCAGACTGCATCACAACCTTCTCATCAGAGGAGAAGGACGTCCCCAGCAGCGTCGCCACCTTGTCGCCATTAAATTGGAAGTCTAAAAGAGCTTGCTTTAACAACAAGCTAAAAAAAGTACAAGGAGGTCTTAGACAGACAATCTAAGTACAATTTTTGATTCTGGGGTGTGACGATGGAGATTGAGTGTTGCAGTGACTCTTTTACTCCATTGACGGTCCGATGCGGGAGTGAGGAAGCTCTTTTCTGTTCTCTCTCCTATGCCTGTTGCTCGCCGCCGTTGTGGGGTATGCTACCCTTGCTATTTATAGCCATCAGGATGACAGGCTATAGATGCCGCATATACCTCTGTTTGGTGGCATAATGGGGGCTCCTTCAATAGAATACGGTTGTAATTGGGTCGCATACTACCGGCGTGCTGCCACATAGCCTTGGTTGGGATATGCAGTTGATACAATCTCGGTGAAGGGGGTGTAGTCTTTATTGACCCATTATGTGCGCGACATAGTCAGCTAGACACGTGGTCTGCACTAATTGCGTGAGGATCCCTTCGGTTGTAAAGGAAGGATCTTGCAAGCTGAGGGCCGCATAGCGTATTGGCTGCGTAATGTCTTGGCCGCGTATGTGCTCTCATCCGAACTTGGTCTGATGGACACTCTGCCTTCATGAGGACGAGGACTCATAACATCTTAGCCGCATATGTTCTCTCGTTCACCCTTAGTCTGATGGACACTTTGGCTTCATGAGGATGACGACGCATAGAGTCGAGGCCTCATGTGTACTCTCGTCCTCCCATGGTCTGATGGACACATTGGCTTCATGAGAATGAGGACACATAGAGTCGAGGCTGCATGTGTGCTCTCGTCTACCCTTGGTCTGATGGATACTTTGGCTTCATGAGGACGAGGATGCATAACGTCTTTGTCGCATATGTGCTCTTGTCCGCCATTGGTCTGATGGACACTTTGGCTTCTTGAGGACGAAGATGCATAGAGTCGAGGTCGCATGTGTGCTCTCGTCCTGTCACGCCCCAGTCCCAAAATACCGAGGGACCAGATACGTGGCAATGGCCAGCAGCACACACCGATGGACAAACCCAATTTAATGGATCCATCGGGGCGTACTTAAGCTGTAATACAACAATAAGGGTCTAAATATGTCATAGCTGCTAGCTATTTATTTAAATATTTATATAATTTTAATTTTTCCATTTTATCTCTAAGGCCTATATGCAATTTGCAAATTAGATTGTGCAATTTTCAAATTTCAATAGGAGCTAGTCTTATAGAAATTCCTGGATATTGGAGGAGTTTTATGCTAAAAACCCAAATCCATGGGATGGAGAAGGAAAACCAGCAGCCCTCCTCCCTGATTCACCCTCTCCTTTCCACCTGTGGCCTCCTCCCCTCATCTCCATTTCCAAGGGGGGAGAGATGGCAAACTCTCAACCCCTATTGCATTTCCAATACACCTACCTCATCCCTAATAAAAACCCTCTTCTTCTTTCCTTTCTTATTCCTTTCTCATTCTTACTTCTGCCGCTGTTGCTCTTGCGAACGTCGCCACCGCCGACGCCAACGCCGGCGTCTCCTCCTTCGCGTGTGAACCTCACCACCACCATCTTGTCGTCAGACACCGCCGGACACGAGTCTGTGCTTCTTCTTCCTCCAAAAAGGAAAACCTAGGTATTTCCAAATTTCCCCAAATTCTTCCTTCCAGAGTTCAATCTAGATCCCAGAAGTTCGATTCTAACCAATAATCTTCTGAATTAGGGAATCAACATCAATATTTGGGGATCCAGAATCAAGGCAAGTCCTCCTCCTAATTCCTTCTCTTCCAGATTTTCCTACACTTTGCTTGTATGGTTACTTTCAGAATTTCAGAATTTATATGTTCATAATTACTTACATAGAGGATATAAATTAGAGTATAGAATTTAGACGAAGGTTTAGGACACCATGTAATTATTATTATGTGATAACATTATGCATATTATAGAGTCGTATTGTGAATTATAATTAGGAATTCATTTGTTCACATAAACGAGTTAATATTATATAGTTTGATTGTTATTTTAGTTATGAAGTTTAATTGAAGATCAATTCGGAGAGTGATGATTTAGATTAAAACATAGGAATTCCGATTGAGATATTGACACATAATTGAAGTGTCCGACTTCTTTGGTACGGACTCTAATATATGATACAAATTAAATGAATTAGATTTGAACATAATCATTACAACATTAAGAGCTTATATAAATATGTGTGTATTGATTTTTATAGTATGTTAAGTCTATAATTGTACTACGTATCTATAAAGTTACCTCTTTAAGTAATATACGGAGATATAAGTAATTACCACTATTTCAAGTTACATATAGAATCTACAATTATATCATATGCAAGAAAAGAATTCCGGAAACCTATAAATACGCCTAAGTCATATATGTATTCCTTAAAATATAAGATTTACAAATATGAAACATTTAGTATATGATGTTGATGTGTTAATATTTAATCTAGTAATTACATTGACATATGTTCTTGAATGATTATGCTTCTAACGTTTACTCTTGTTGTCTTGTAAATAGTTAACAAGTTGCCAACTAGCGTGTATGACTAAACTAGCCAAAACCTAAGGTAAGAAAGTCTCCTTAATCACCTAGAAGATATTAATCTTATTGAGTTATATTAACTGCGTGTATTCCGGTGTTGAGAGTTGCTCCACCGAAGGGGTCGGCGAGCCCGGGAAATACTACGGAGGGTTGCTCCGGGTGGTATATAAATTGTTAAAATTTTGGGAGCCGAAATACAGAGGAAACTCTGCCGAAATTTTTAAGAATTTCGGGAGTTAACCCATAATTCCATACTCCGAGATATCGCCGACATCCCTATGTCTAAACCCTAGATTTACACACTACAGACCACTAGAAATTATATCTTAAACTAGGAGTAACTATTAGAGGTCTAGGACACGTACACGAGGACAATTAATTCAGACCAACTGATGATCTGCTCTGTAAAAGTCGATACTTGAATTATGTGATTAAATGACTGAACTCAAGTTGAGTACTTGCAGTATCATGGATATGCATTCCATTTAAAATAAATAAACGGTCAAGACTATACAAAGCAGAGACTCAATTTTATTTTATAATTAGAATAAGGAATGATTGTAGTTTTAGGCTAGAAGCATTGGGCGGGGGAGAACAGCATAAATGACCACCTACGAAATTCTGCCACATTATTTTAAACTCTGGCTGAATTCAGCGGTTTAGGCTCTCTCGCAAGGCCTTGCAAAGTGAGCGGGTGAGGCTTAGCTCACTTTATGATTGCCCATAAGGGGCTGGGCCGGATCATAACCCCGTGCCATGCATCCGTAAGTCACCCTGATTATGATGATAAACGCACCTTCTTCGATCCAAAAGGATAAACAATCGAATGGTTGGATTCAAGATTGCCCAAAGAGGCTGGGAAGGATTATAACCCCGTGCCATCATATATTTTTAAATCACTAATTAACAACACGCCTATCTCGAATTATAATACTCGAATAGGTGAAATCAAGACTAAGCCATGAGGGCAGGGCCGGATTCTAAGCACCGTGCCATTCAAGTCACAACAGAATCCTTCACAACGGGATTTGTGGCGGGAAACTAGGTGAAGTGGTTATTTAAGGCTTGTTCTCCAAAACTGCATCATCATATAGGAAAATTGATTGTGTATTGTGGTAGTGATTTAGAATTTGTGATGTTTGATTTTAGATACTATAGGAAATTAAGATTAGGAGTTATTTAAGTCAAGTATACTTATTATATTCATTCTCTTAATTCCTTTAACTATTGCTCTTTGTTCTAATATCATATCTTTCATTTGTTTACCGTTCTTGGCCGAGGACTTGCTTGTCGTTCTGACGACCTAGTATTATTCACTAGGGGATGAAGAAGGAAATGGAGAAATACTACCCTTTTACAACGTGGACGAAAGCGAGGAATAGACAGCTGGTGGTTCAGAGTATATACTACTTAGTAGTTGATAACTGCGATATGTAACTTAATCAAGACTTGTTGTAAAGACTCACCTGGTTGTATATATATAATTAGAATGTTTTGGTTTAGATATGTTGCCTAATTATTTCAGCATGACTTGCATTTTATTCTAAAAGACTACAGGCGACAATCGCTGATACGAATGTGCCAGTATTCGTATGGGGCATAGCCTGGAGATGCAGTTACGTACCCGACTCACCGTATCTTGGGAAGCGGGGCGTGACACGTCTTTTAGTGGTGGCCCATGCAGGTCATGCTTTTAGGAAACCTAGGTAGGACCTAAAATGAAGAACCTAGAATAAGGTGCAAGTCAAAGTATTACAGAGTATAGGTTAGGAATGGATATAAGTAAACTTGGATTTAGTTATTATTTAAAGATACTTATGATTTTATTTGGGATACTTGGGGGTGATACTAACTTGAAGTTCGTTATTGTAGAACATGCCTCGGTTTATGCCACCCACTAGGCTAGGAAATTCCAGCCATAGCCTAGACAATTACTACAGTTTTGCAAAAAGGAAATGGCGATTGGCGCGCAAGCAAATGATAAGAGCCTATGGAGTGCATTATGAAATCAAGTACCCTGTGGTATCGGATCTCAATGACGAAAGGGAAGTATTTTTCAATAGTACAAACTACTATATACTCATAAGGGCTCAACCATCTGAGGATCCGAATCCCAATAAGAATGATTATAATGGGACACTGGAAGAATGGCAAAATACTCATCCGGAGGCAACTATAATCCGGATACGAGAGATGATGATCTAAGAAGAGATTCAACTATGCGTAAGGATCCCTATCTATCGGGTACTTTTGTGGAAGTAAGATGTATGTTTATATGAATGGAAGCTAAGCAAGGGAGGAATATAGGATGTACTTAGTCTTAAGTTTATGCCTATGGGCAAGTAACTTTAACGACATATTTGTATCACGTTTTGATCTTTAGTGAATGAAATATGCTTTTATGTACCTATATGTTTCTCTACTCTCCAGTAAATTCTTAGGAATTTCAATATTTTTCTATTCTTCAATCTCAGGATTATTCCTGAGAAATTGCATTTGGATATTTTTCAGGATAATGTCTAACCACGATCAATCCCACGCATCATCTTCGCAAACTCAAACAGAACCTTCTATCGGAGATATGTATAAATTATTTCAACAAATTTTGGAATCCAACAATCGGCGGGCAGATACGGCCTTGACCACAACTGCAACGATGTTGGAACATTTGCAAACATCTACAAACTCCAAGGATGGTTCGTTGAAGGATTTTAGAAACCTGAATCCTCCTAAATTTAAGGGAACGGAGAGCCCAATCGAAGCTGGGCAGTGGATAAGGACTATATAAGGATTATTAAGGGCAGCAAAGATCAGTCCTGAAGATATGGTGTCCACAATTCGAATCCAATTAGAAGACATCGCTGAACACTGGTGGAGTGCTGAACATCCTGAGGATTCGGAAGACAAGATAACCTGGGGGGAATTCAAAAAGAAGTTTGAAGGGAGGTTCTTCCCGAAATCAGCTAGAATTGAATTGGAACGACAGATCACTCACTTGAAACAAGGAAAACTCACAGTAGATGAATATGTTGCTGAATTTTCCAGACTTAGTCGTTTTGCTCCAAATTTAATAGCTGACGAGGAGACTAAAGTATCTAGATTCCTAGAAGGGCTAGGGAGTCAGCTGAAAAGTAGAGTTGCGGCTTATCGGTGCCAAACTTATCCCGAGGTTACTGAAGCGGCTAGAAGTCAGGAGAGGATGTTAAATGAAGAACAACCGCTTCGATCCCAACCTCAGAAAAGGGCCTTGGAAACAGAAAATCCATCCTTAAAACATTTATGGCAAGGATCATCCAAACGTTTCCAAACTAGTGTCTCGGGAGGACCAATTATTTGCCACTTTTGTCACAAACCAGGTCATATGAAGGCTGAGTGCAGGAAATTTCTAGGTCTCTGTTTAATGTGTGGATCGGATAGGCATCGGACTGACCAATGTTCACTACAACGGACTTCCGGATCAACGACCCAAAACCAATACCAGGGAGCACGACCTCTATTCCGAGGAAACAATATCAGGCCTATGATTCAAGGAAATAATCCCCGACCTTTGATACAAGCACCAATGCCTCAAGCTATGCTGACTTATGGGAATCAGCAAAGACCACCCTTTGTATCTCAACCTCACCAATTCCAGCAAGCTCAGAGAACGGGCCAAACTCAGACTGGGAAAAAGAAAAAGCAAGGGCATGCGTTCATGATGAATACTGATGAGACAGAATTGGCCGGAGAGGTGGTGACAGGTACTATTTTAGTTTCAAATTGTCCGGCATCAGTATTATTTGATTCTGGGGCAACCCATTCACTTATATCATCAGCATTTATAGTTCTGCATGAAATCAAATCGCAACCATTACTTAAGAAATTAAATATTCTTACGAGTAATGGTACAGTAGAAATTAGTCGGTTCTGCGAAGCTTGTCCAGTTAAATTAGGTGGTGCAGCTTTTCAAGTGAGATTGTTAGTATTTCCAATGAACAATTACGATGTAGTGCTAGGAATGGATTGGTTAACAAAAACATTGGCAAATATAGACTGCGGTCAAGGAAAAGTCCAGTTCCGGCTTACTAATGGAGAGCTATATGAATTTGTTCGAGATCAGAAGGAATTTGATGCTATGGAGTTAGAAAAATTTGAACTACCAATTCAAGGAAGATTTCAAGAACTAGAAGAGAAACAATTTCCGAAGATAGTAAGGGAATTCAAGGACGTTTTCCTGATGAATTACCAGGACTGCCACCAGATAGAGCAATAGAATTTTCCATCAATTTGGTGCCTGGAGCAGCGCCTATAGCCAAGAAAATATATCCGATGAATAAGGAAGAATTGGCTGAACTAAATAAACAAATAAAGGAATTATTAGCAAAAGGATTTATTCAACCTAGTGCTTCACCGTGGGGTGCACCAGTACTTTTCGTGAAAAAGAAAGACGGGACCCTACGATTGGTGATTGATTATAGAGCTCTGAATGAAGTAACAATCAAGAATAAATACCCTTTGCCCAGAATAAATAAACTATTTGATCAATTAGGGGAAGCTAAGGTGTTCTCAAAGATTGATTTAAGGTCTGGATACCATCAAGTAAAGGTCAAGAGGGAAGACATTCATAAAACTACCTTTAGTACTCGTTATGGGCATTACGAGTTCCTAGTCATGCCTTTTGGGGTAACAAATGCTCCTGCTATATTTATGGACCTAATGAATCGAATATTTTATCAATATTTGGATAAGTTCGTAATTGTATTCATTGACGACATCCTCATATATTCAACGAAGAACATCTGAGGGTAATATTGCAAACCTTAAGGCAGGAACAATTGTACGCTAAATTCAGTAAATGTGAATTTTGGCTAAGTCAGATATCATTTTTAGGTCATATAATCACCGGAGAAGGTATTTCAGTAGATCCGAAGAAGGTAGAAGCTGTTAAATCTTGGCCAACGCCAAAATCTGTAGCAGAAATTCGAAGTTTCTTGGGATTAGCCGGATACTATAGAAGATTTGTGGAAAATTTTGCAAGAATTGCAGAACCATTAACTCGGATGACCCGAAAGGAAGAGAAATTCAATTGGACAAAGAAATGTCAAGCAGCTTTTGATGAATTAAAAGAAAGATTGATTACAGCACCAGTACTGGCTTTACCTTCAGGATCAGGAGAATATGAAATATACAGCAATGCATCAGGAAAGGGGCTAGGCTGTGTTCTAATGCAACACGGAAAGGTTATAGCTTATGCCTCTCGACAACTGAAACAGCATGAGAGGAATTATCCAACTCATGATCTAGAACTAGAAGCTGTAGTTTTTGCACTCAAACTATGGCGACATTATTTATATGGAGAAAGAATTAAGATATACACAGATCACAAAAGTCTAAAATATGTGTTCAGTCAGAGAGAGATTAACATGAGGCAAAGAAGATGGTTGGAGTTACTCAAAGACTTTGACATGGAATTAGAATATCACCCAGGCAAAGCAAATAAGGTAGCAGATGCCTTAACCAGGAAACCAATGACATTTTTCATGAATACACTGAAAGAAATTCTCAAAGAATTAAATAAGATGGGAATTGAAGTAATATTTCCATACCTATTTGCTGATCAAGGTTAGCTACTCTTTGATTTAAATTTCGAGGATAAAATTTTCTAAGGAGGATAGAGTGTCATAGCTGCTAGATATTTATTTAAATATTTATATAATTTTAATTTTTCCATTTTATCTCTAAGGCCTACATACAATTTGCAAATTAGATTGTGCAATTTTTAAATTTCAATAGGAGCTAGTCTTATAGAAATTCCTGGATATTGGAGGAGTTTTATGCTAAAAACCCAAATCCATGGGATGTAGAAGGAAAACCAGCAGCCCTCCTCCCTGAGTCACCCTCTCCTTTCCACCTGTGGCCTCCTCCCCTCATCTCCATTTCCAAGGGGGGAGAGATGGCAAACTCTCAACCCCCATTGCATTTCCAATACACCTACCTCATCCCTAATAAAAACCCTCTTCTTCTTTCCTTTCTTATTCCTTTCTCATTCTTACTTCTGCCGCTGCTGCTCTCGCGAACGCCGCCACCTCCGACGCCAACGCCGGCGTCTCCTCCTTCGCGTGTGAACCTCACCACCACCACCTTGTCGTCAGACACCGCCGGACACGAGTCTGTGCTTCTTCTTCCTCCAAAAAGGAAAACCTAGGTATTTCCAAATTTCCCCAAATTCTTTCTTCCAGAGTTCAATCTAGATCCCAGAAGTTCGATTCTAACCAATAATCTTCTGAATTAGGGAATCAACATCAATATTTGGGGATCCAGAATCAAGGCAAGTCCTCCGCCTAATTCCTTCTCTTCCAGATTTTCCTACACTTTGCTTGTATGGTTACTTTCAGAATTTCAGAATTTATATGTTCATAATTACTTACATAGAGGATATAAATTAGAGTATAGAATTTAGACGAAGGTTTAGGACACCATGTAATTATTATTATGTGATAACATTATGCATATTATAGAGTCGTATTGTGAATTATAATTAGGAATTCATTTGTTCACATAAACGAATTAATATTATATAGTTTGATTGTTATTTTAGTTATGAAGTTTAATTGAAGATCAATTCGGAGAGTGATGATTTAGATTAAAACATAGGAATTCCGATTGAGATATTGACACATAATTGAAGTGTCCGACTTCTTTGGTACGGACTCTAATATATGATACAAATTAAATGAATTAGATTTGAACATAATCATTACAACATTAACAGCTTATATAAATATGTGTGTATTGATTTTTATAGTATGTTAAGTCTATAATTGTACTACGTATCTATAAAGTTACCTCTTTAAGTAATATACGGAGATAGAAGTAATTACCACTATTTCAAGTTACATATAGAATCTACAATTATATCATATGCAAGAAAAGAATTCCGGAAACCTATAAATACGCCTAAGTCATATATGTATTCCTTAAAATATAAGATTTACAAATATGAAACATTTAGTATATGATGTTGATGTGTTAATATTTAATCTAGTAATTACATTGACATATGTTCTTGAATGATTATGCTTCTAACGTTTACTCTTGTTGTCTTGTAAATAGTTAACAAGTTGCCAACTAGCGTGTATGACTAAACTAGCCAAAACCTAAGGTAAGAAAGTCTCCTTAATCACCTAGAAGATATTAATCTTATTGAGTTATATTAACTGCGTGTATTTCGATGTTGAGAGTTGCTCCACCGAAGGGGTCGGCGAGCCCGGGAAATACTACGGAGGGTTGCTCCGGGTGGTATATAAATTGTTAAAATTTCGGGAGCCGAAATACAGAGGAAACTCTGCCGAAATATTTAAGAATTTCGGGAGTTAACCCATAATTCCATACTCCGAGATATCGCCGACATCCCTATGTCTAAACCCTAGATTTACACACTACAGACCACTAAAAATTAACTAGGAGTAACTATTAGAGGTCTAGGACACGGACACGAGGACAATTAATTCAGACCAACTGATGATCTGCTCTGTAAAAGTCGATACTTGAATTATGTGATTAAATGACTGAACTCAAGTTGAGTACTTGCAGTATCATGGATATGCATTCCATTTAAAATAAATAAACGGTCAAGACTATACAGAGCAGAGACTCAATTTTATTTTATAATTAGAATAAGGAATGATTGTAGTTTTAGGCTAGAAGCATTGGGCGGGGGAGAACAGCATAAATGACCACCTACGAAATTCTGCCACATTATTTTAAACTCTGGCCGAATTCAGCGGTTTAGGCTCTCTCGCAAGGCCTTGCGAAGTGAGCGGGTGAGGCTTAGCTCACTTTATGATTGCCCATAAGGGGCTGGGCCGGATCATAACCCCGTGCCATGCATCCGTAAGTCACCCTGATTATGATGATAAAAGCACCTTCTTCGATCCAAAAGGATAAACAATCGAATGGGTGGATTCAAGATTGCCCAAAGAGGCTGGGCCGGATTATAACCCCATGCCATCATATGTTTTCAAATCACCAATTAACAACAAGCCTATCTCGAATTATAATACTCGAATAGGTGAAATCAAGACTAAGCCATGAGGGCAGGGCCGGATTCTAAGCACCGTGCCATTCAAGTCACAACAGAATCCTTCACAACAGGATTTGTGGCGGGAAACTAGGTGAAGTGGTTATTTAAGGCTTGTTCTCCAAAACTGCATCATCATATAGGAAAATTGATTGTGTATTGTGGTAGTGATTTAGAATTTGTGATGTTTGATTTTAGATACTATAGGAAATTAAGATTAGGAGTTATTTAAGTAAAGTATACTTATTATATTCATTCTCTTAATTCCTTTAACTATTGCTCTTTGTTCTAATATCATATCTTTCATTTGTTTACCGTTCTTGGCCGAGGACTTGCTTGTCGTTCTGACGACCTAGTATTGTTCACTAGGGGATGAAGAAGGAAATGGAGAAATACTACCCCTTTACAACGTGGACGAAAGCGAAGAATAAACAGCTGGTGGTTCAGAGAGTATAATACTTAGTAGTTGATAACTGCGATATGTAACTTAATCAAGACTTGTTGTAAAGACTCATCTGGTTGTATATATATAATTAGAATGTTTTGGTTTAGATATGTTGCCTAATTATTTCAGCATGACTTGCATTTTATTCTAAAAGACTACAGGCGACAATCGCTGATACGAATGTGCCAGTATTCGTATGGGGCGTAGCCTAGAGATGCAGTTACGTACCCGACTCACCGTATCTTGGGAAGCGAGGCGTGACAAAATATACTATTCTCATTCACAGATATGAATACAACAATATCAGAATCATAAAGAAAGAACAATCTCAATAAAATATAAACTCGGGAAATAACCCAACAATGAGTCTGATACATCCGGCAAGATACAAGAACAAAGATAACCACAGCAATACTGAGTATGGAACAGTATATACTCAGAAGATAACCTCGGTGATCACTCGTCTACTGGATCTGGTACTGCTCTAGTAACTGCTCTTGCTCCTGCTTCTGCTCCTGCTAATGCTCATGTACTGTATAACTCTGGGTGGATCTCCTCCGCTAATCCTGGGGACATAATCCGGATCCAGGTTCTCAGGGGACATAGCAAGGTACAAGAAAGCTCATGCCAAAATAAATGCAGTGCAGCAATAAATGAAATAATAGGGTAAATAAATAACCAGCTAAGTGATATGCAAGTGAGAGTTTTAGTCATACTCGGGCAGAGACTACTACTGGATCAGTGTCAGAGAAACCTATAGCAGTATTTTCTCGAAGGGCCAGAGCTGGTGCCAAAGCTCTATACCAGAAACTCAGACACATCCAGATGACAATATATATAATATAATCAGCCTTTTGTATGATAAATCTCTCCCCACCCAATGAAATCTCACGTCTCATGTCCATGACATGCAGGATCAAAACTAACGCAACAAGTCATATAATGTCTATGAGTATAATGTCTATGTCATAAAACCTGTATCCTATACAGAATCACCATGAATATCTCAGGAAGACTCTGTCTCATGAATAGTGTCAAGTGTCCTGGGTCATAGTGTACTTGATAAGACAAGTACGAGAATATAGGGTCTCGGTATCCATGTCTAGATGACAATACACAACACCACGTACGGTGTTGGCACCCGACTATTAATCGGACGCTAAGTAAGTCACACGGTCCTAGGTCAAGCATGCACAACAATATAAATATAGTCAAAGGAATAATAACAAGAACTGCAAGTTTTGGCAAGGTACACTTGCCTGGGGTTTGAATACCAACAGCTGTCCCTGTATCAGTGAAACCTGCAGGTACTCCTCCAAAAGCTGTAATAAATATCACCAGCAGTCTCAGAAAATATCAAATAGCTAGAAATGTCTGTCCTTACATCCAATTTGGACACAGGGGCAAAAATGATATTTTTGGGTCAAAACGGGGTCCACATGTGGGCCACTTTGTACCAAAAAGCGTGTCAGAACCAAAGGTCTCCAAATCTGTCCAACTTAGTGTCAACAAGTCAGGAACGATGATACGAACCCAATGGAACCTTCAGAATTGGATTTCGATGAGCCGATCACAAAATCGTCCGTCAAGTGGAGCCTGTGGGGCCCACGATACGCGATTTTGTCAACGTTCTCATAATCGAACCAAACTTGGGTCACAGGACCAGCGTATTGCTACGAGTCCGATGGCACAAGTTTTGTCTCGATCCGACGTGTGTACACAAAGTTACAGCGTGTTCCAGAATAGACGGATATGGGGCGTTGTTGGCGGATACGCGTCGATTTTGGTGTGCACGCACATCCAAATCAACTTCTGTGAAATCCCACATGTCTGTATCAACGACGCGCACGTTTTAGTGAAGACCTCGTGCGACCAAGTCGTCCCGTTTGGCGAGGCGCACTCAGTTCCGGGGTGAAACATGGCGTTGTTTTTTTCTATTTTTGGATCGCGGTGTGCGATCACCACAGGACGCGACGCACCGAGCGGGTTGCACGGGCATCGAGGGGGTTATACAGTCTACGCGACACAACTGACGGAAAGGAAAACGAGGCAACGAGGAGAGAGAAAATGCTACCTGAACAGGGCTCCGTGAAGACTGATTTTCACGTGTCCGTGTTGTGTCCGAGTTCTAGGGTTTCGATGCTGGGTTTGTGGGCTTCGCAGGAGGAGGGCGGGGACGGCCGGGAAGAGGCGGAGGCGGCGTGGCCGGAGTCGCGGGCGGGGAGTCGAGGCAGAGCCGGTGGTGGTTCTGAGCGAGGTGGAGGTGAGAGGAGGGCGACGGGGAGGACTCAGGGCGGAGGAGCAGCGGCTAGGCGGAGCTAGTCGATGGTGGTGGCTCGGGTTAATGGCGGAGCGGGGAGGGTCGATGTGGTAGAGGAGATGGCTGGAGATGGCAGAGATAGTCGAGGGTTGGGAGGTCGAGGAGTTCGACGCCGGTGGAGTCGAGGACGGGTGGAGATGGGTAGGCGGAGGAGGGAGACGGGTCTAGGGTTCAGGCGGGGGTCGAGCGGGGAGCGGCGGAGATGGGGGCTGAGAGAGGAGTGAGGGCAGTTTTTCGGCGGGTGTGGCGCGAACGTCGAGGGATTAATATAGGTGGTGAACAGTGAATCCGGGGGGAATCCGACTTAGGGTTTCGGCCGGGTTTCGGGTTCGGGTCTGATTCGAATCCGACCCGACCCGACCCGACCCGTTAGGCTGGGTTGGCTTGGTTCGGTTCAGCGGTTTGGTTCAGTTGGTTTGGTTTATTTCAAATAAACCCGGTTTATTTTAGGGTTTAATTTGGGTTTAAAAATACGTTAGTTTTTAGGGCTTTTAAAAATGCTTCTGAGGTCCAATAAATTCCCGGAAATTTACCCTATGTACAGTTTTCTATTTCACACCAAAAAATATTATTTTTATAATATTTTAATATTAATTATCATTATTTAAAAATCTTTTAATTCCAAAAATACCTTAGTTTTAATTAACGAAAATTACCAAAAAATTCCAGAAAATTGCAAAAAATCCAAATTAAAAATTTATGAAAAATCAGGGGGTTACAATCTACCCAACTTAAAATAATTTCGTCCTCGAAGTTAAAATAGGGTAGGGTCTAAAGAATTCCTCTCTAGTGAACATTGCGGTCTCTACCCAACTTAGAATTTACTCGTCTATTATCTATGGCTATATATCTACGAAAGCTATGGCCCAAATCATGTTATTGAATTCTCAAAGTTTTTAACACCAACAATATCATCTATGATATGCCCTTAATCATTTATAAAAGGGTCATCAATAATGCGACCGGCCTGTGGGGTATATCTAGTATTGTCTATATATCAAACCTATACCAAGCACGAGGTTTCGTCTTTCTGAAATAAGGGAAGACGGAGATCAATAATAAAGAGTTCAAGGGTGAGGTAATAGAATAGAAGTATCGGGATCAAGGCGTTTTAAGAATTCAAATAGAAATTGTTAAGCAGTTGTGGATTAAAATCCTATTCTGGTAATTCTTCGTTCGCATGCTCGTATTAATACAGTTATGTAACCGATACGATATGTCAGACATGTCCAGGGCAAGTACACTAGTCAACCATATATCTCAATCTACGTAAAGTAGTATTACGAGGGGCGAATCGAGCGCACTATGGTTGATCAGACCTTAATACACTTATTCTGAAATATATTAATGTATGCATCCACTAATACATGTATCATGAACAAGCTCGATAAAAGAATAAGCTTGCAAAACTAGGCTATAATAGCGGCATAAGTCAAGGTAGTATATGAAATATAAGTACGCTAGATGAGGATGAAAGGAGGTACAAGTTATTCAAGTTCAAAACAAAATAAGCAACAATAATAAAAGACTACACAATCTCTACAGTTATCATACAACCTCCTTGTCTAAGTCTCTAATCGACCAATTAGGGCAAGGACCTCTAAATTCTATAGTCCGAATAAACACTATCTTCTTATGCAAGTCTAAAGTTGTGTCATCCTAGTTCACTTCATCAATAGGTCAATAGGGCTAGGTGGTACTATGTTGTGAGGCATACTACTCAACTTAAAATAATAAACTAATACTGAAATCGTCTTAAGGATACTGTGGAAATTCTTGTTAAAGCCTACGAGAAGGGGTCTTGGTACCTATTAGGGTATACATAGGTCATGGTCGTCTTAAGCCTTAGTCTTAGTGCTTATAGGACAAGTGTCGATAGTAAGGATAGAAAAGTTACTGGCCGTCAAGGGTAAGGGACCTAACTTGTATCGAGGTGGGGGTACTAATTACGTGACTTAAAGCTAAGGGGTAATCATTAGGTCATAATCTACAATAATGACTTAAACTGCCAAGTTCTAATTACCAATCACCTAGAAAAATAAAAAATTTAGAGTAACAACCTAAATAAACAATAAGAGGCGCACAGGAATCAAGGCAGGATGCAAGTCTAGAAATTAATTCAAATCCGATATAGATGTCAAGAACGATTCAAGCAAGTGGATGAGATCAAAAACTTATCCTATTCTTATTGCAGGCTTGCTCGGTCCCTAAGTTAAAACCGAACAATTTAGTTATTGACCTGCATGGGCCACCACAAAAACTATGTCACGCCCCAGTCCCAAAATACCAAGGGACCAGATACGTGGCAATGGCCAGCAGCACACACCGATGGACAAACCCAATTTAATAGATCCATCGGGGCGTACTTAAGCTGTAATACAACAATAAGGGTCTAAATATACTAATCTCATCCACACATATGAATACAACAATATCAGAATCATAAAGCAAGATCAATCTCAAAAAAATATAAACTCGGGAAATAACCCGACAATGAGTCTAATACTTCCGGCAAGATACAAGAATAAAGATAACCACAGCAATACTGAGTATGGAACAGTATATACTCAGAAGATAACCTCGATGATCACTCGTCTATTGGATCTGGTACTGCTCTAGTAACTGCTCCTGCTCCTGCTAATGCTCATGTACTGTATAACTCTAGGTGGATCTCCTCCGCTAATCCTGGGGACATAATCCGGATCCAGGTCCTCAGGGGACATAGCAAGGTACAAGAAAGCTCATGCCAAAATAAATGCAGTGCAGCAATAAATGAAACAATAGGGTAAATAAATAACCAGCTAAGTAATATGCAAGTGAGAGTTTTAGTCATACTCGGGCTGAGACTACTACAGGATCAGTGTCGGAGAAACCTATAGCAATATTTTCTCGAAGGGCCAGAACTGGTGCCAAAGCTCTATACCAGAAACTCAGACACATCCAGATGACAATATATATAATATAATCAGCCTTTTGTATGGTAAATCTTTCCCCACCCAATGAAATCTCACGTCTCATGTCCATGAAACGCAGGATCAAAACTAATGCAACAAGTCATATAATGTCTATGTTATAAAACCTGTATCCTATACAGAATCACCATGAATATCTCAGGAAGACTCTGTCTCATGAATAGTGTCAAGTATCCTGGGTCATAGTGTACTTGATAAGACAAGTACGAGAATATAGGGTCTCGGTATCCATGTCTAGATGACAATACACAACGTCGCGTACGGTGTTGGCACCCGACTATTAATCGGACGGTAAGTAAGTCACACGGTCCTAGGTCAAGCATACACCACAATATAAATATAGTCAAAGGAATAATAACAAGAACTGCAAGTTTTGGCAAGGTACACTTGCTTGGGGTTTGAATACCAACAACTGTCCCTGTATCAGTGGAACCTGCAGGTACTCCTCCAAAAGCTGTAATAAACATCACCAACAGTCTTAGAAAATATCAAATAGCTAGAAATATCTGTCCTTACGTCCAATTTGGACACAGGGGCAAAAATAATATTTTTGGGTCAAAGCGGGGTCCACATGTGGGCCACTTTGCACCAAAAAGCGTGTCAGAACCAAAGGTCTCCAAATCTGTCCAACTTAGTGTCAACAAGCCAGGAACGATGATACGAACCCAAAGGAACCTTCAGAATTGGATTCCGATGAGCCGACACAAAATTGCCCGTCAAGTGGAGCTTGTGGGGCCCACGATACGCGATTTTGTCAACGTTCTCATAATCGAACCAAACTTGGGTCACAAGACCAGCGTATTGCTACGAGTCCGATGGCGCAAGTTTTATCTCGATCCGACGTGTGTACACAAAGTTACAGCGTATTCCAGAATAGGCGGATACGGGGCGTTGACGGCGGATACGCGTCGATTCCGGTGTGCAAGCACATCCAAATCAACTTCTGAGAAATCTCACATGTCCGTATCAACGGCGCGCACGTTTCTGTGAAGACCGCGTGCGACCAAGTCATCCCGTTTGGCAGGGCGCACTCAGTTCCGGGGTGAAACAGGGCGTTGGTTTTTCCTATTTTTGGATCGCGGTGTGCGATCACCACAGGACGCGACGCACCGAGCGGGTTGCACGGGCATCGAGGGGGTTATACTGTCTACGCGACACAACTGACGGAAAGGAAAACGGGACAACGAGGAGAGAGGAAACGCTACCTGAACAGGGCTCCGTGAAGACTGATTTTCACGTGTCCATGTTGTGTCCGAGTTCTAGGGTTTCGATGATGGGTTTGTGGGCTTCGCCGGAGGAGGGCGGGAACGACCTGGAAGAGGCGGAGGCGGCGTGGCCGGAGTCGCGGGCGGGGAGTCGAGGCGAAGCCGGTGGTGGTTCTGGGCAAGGTGGAGGTGAGAGGAGGGCGACGGGGAGGACTCAGGGCGGAGGAGCAGCGGCTAGGCGGAGCTAGTCGATGGTGGCGGCTCGGGTTAATGGCGGAGCGGGGAGGGTCGATGTGGTGGAGGAGATGGCTGGAGACGGCGGAGATAGTCGAGGGTTGGGAGGTCGAGGAGTTCGACGCTGGTGGAGTCGAGGACGGGTGGAGATGGGTAGGCGGAGGAGGGAGACGGGTCTAGGGTTCAGGCGGGGGTCGAGCGGGGAGCGGCGGAGATGGAGGCTGTGGTGATGGTCGAGAGGTTCGAGCGGGGAGCGACGGAGGAGAATTAGGGTTTAGGCTAGGGCGGCGGCCGAAACGGCGGAGATGGGGGCTGAGAGAGGAGAGAGGGCGATTTTCCGGCGGCTACGGTGCGAACGTCGAGGGATTAATATAGGTGGTGAACAGTGAATCCTAGGGGAATCCGACTTAGGGTTTCGGCCGGGTTTCGGGTTCGGGACTGATTCGAATCCGACCCGACCCGTTAGGCTGGGTTGGCTTGGTTCGGTTCAGCGGTTTGGTTCAGTTGGTTTGGTTTATTTCAAATAAACCCGGTTTATTTTAGGGTTTAATTTGGGTTTAAAAATACGTTAGTTTTTATGGCTTTTAAAAATGCTTTCGAGGTCCAATAAATTTCCGAAAAATTACCCTATGTCCAGTTTTCCATTTCACACCCAAAAATATTATTATCATAATATTTTAATATTAATTATCATTATTTAAAAATCTTTTAATCCAAAAAATACCTTAGTTTTAATTAACAAAAATTCCTAGAAAATTCCAAAAAATTGCTAAAAATCCAAATTAAAAATTTATGAAAAATCACGGGGTTACAATCTACCCAACTTAAAACAATTTCGTCCTCGAAATTAAAATAGGGTAGGGTCTAAAGAATTCTTCTCTAGTGAACATTGCGGTCTCTACCCAACTTAGAATTTATCCATCTATTATCTAAGGCTATATATATCTACGAAAGCTATGGCCCAAATCATGTTATTGAATCCTCAAAGTTTTTAACACCAACCATATCATCTATGATATGCCCTTAATCATTTATAAAAGGGTCATCAACAATGCGACCGCCCTGTGGGGTATATCTAGTACTGTATATATATCAAACCTATACCAAGCACGAGGTTTCGTCTTTCCGAAATAAGGGAAGACGGAGATCAATAATAAAGAGTTCAAGGGTGAGGTAATAGAATAGAAGTATCGGGATCAAGGCGTTTTAAGAATTCAAATGAGAATTCTTAAGCAGTTGTGGATTAAAATCCTATTCTGGTAATTCTTCGTTCGCATGCTCGTATTAATACAGTTATGTAACCGATACGATATGTCAGACATGTCCTGGGCAAGTACACTAGTCAACTATATATCTCAATCCACGTAAAGTAGTATTACGAGGGGCGAATCGAGCGCACTATGGTTGATCAGACCTTAATACACTGATTCTGAAATGTATTAATGTATGCATCTACTAATACATGTATCATGAACAAGCTCGATAAAAGAATAAGCTTGCAAAACTAGGCTATAATAGCGGCATAAGTCAAGGTAGTTTATGAAATATAAGTACGCTAGATGAGGATGAAAGGAGGTACAAGTTATTCAAGTTCAAAACAAAATAAGCAACAATAATAAAAGACTACACAATCTCTACAATTATCATACAACCTCCTTGTCTAAGTCTCTAATCGACCAATTAGGGCAAGGACCTCTAAATTCTATAGTCCGAATAAATACTATCTTCTTATGCAAGTCTAAAGTTGTGTCATCATAGTTCACTTCATCAATGGGTCAATAGGGCTAGGTGTTACTATGTTGTGAGGCATACTACTCAACTTAAAATAATAAACTAATACTGAAATCGTCTTAAGGATACTGTGGAAATTCTTGTTAAAGTCTACGAGAAGGGGTCTTGGTACCTATTAGGGTATACATAGGTCATGGTCGTCTTAAGCCTTAGTCTTAGTGCTTATAGGACAAGTGTCGATAGTGAGGATAGAAGAGTTACTGGCCGTCAAGGGTAAGGGACCTAACTTGTATCGAGGTGGGGGTACTAATTACGTGACTTAAAGCTAAGGGGTAATCATTAGGTCATAATCTACAATAATGACTTAAACTGCCAAGTTCTAATTACTAATCACCTAGAAAAATAAAATTTTTAGAGTAACAACCAAAATAAATAATAAGAGGCGCACATGAATCAAGGCAGGATGCAAGTCTAGAAATTAATTTGAATCCGATATAGATGTCAATAACGATTCAAGCAAGTGGATGAGATCAAAAATTTATCCTATTCTTATTGCAGGCTTGCTCGGTCCCTAAGTTGAAACCGAACAATTTAGTCGTTGACCTGCATGGGCCACCACAAAAACCATGTCATGCCCCAGTCCCAAAATACCAAGGGACCAGATACGTGGCAATGGCCAGCAGCACACACCAATGGACAAACCCAATTTAATGGATCCATCGGTGCGTACTTAAGCTGTAATACAACAATAAGGGTCTAAATATACTAATCTCATCCACAGATATGAATACAACAATATCAGAATCATAAAGCAAGATCAATCTCAATAAAATATAAACTCGAGAAATAATCCGACAATGAGTCTGATACATCCGGCAAGATAAAAGAATAAAGATAACCACAGCAATACTGAGTATGGAACAGTATATACTCAGAAGATAACCTCGGTGATCACTCGTCTATTGGATCTGGTACTGCTCTAGTAACTGCTCCTGCTCCTACTAATGCTCATGTACTGTATAACTCTAGGTGGATCTCCTCCGCTAATCTTGGGGACATAATCCGGATCCAGATCCTCAGGGGACATAGGAAGGTACAAGAAAGCTCATGCCAAAATAAATGCAGTGCAGCAATAAATGAAACAATAGGGTAAATAAATAACCAGCTAAGTGATATGCAAGTGAGAGTTTTAGTCATACTCGGGCTGAGACTACTACAGGATCAGTGTCGGAGAAACCTATAGCAATATTTTCTCGAAGGGCCAGAGCTGGTGCCAAAGCTCTATACCAGAAACTCAGACACATCCAGATGACAATATATATAATATAATCAGCCTTTTGTATGGTAAATCTCTCCCCACCCAATAAAATCTCACGTCTCATGTCCATGACACGCATGATCAAAACTAATGCAACAAGTCATATAATATCTATGAGTATAATGTATATGTCATAAAACCTGTATCCTATACAGAATCACCATGAATATCTCAGGAAGACTCTGTCTCATGAATAGTGTCAAGTATCCTGGGTCATAGTGTACTTGATAAGACAAGTACGAGAATATAGGGTCTCGGTATCCATGTCTAGATGACAATACACAACGCCGCGTACGGTGTTAGCACCCGACTATTTATCGGACGCTAAGTAAGTCACACGGTCCTAGGTCAAGCATGCACAATAATATAAATATAGTCAAAGGAATAATAACAAGAACTGCAAGTTTTGGCAAGGTACACTTGCCTGGGATTTGAATACCGACAGTTGTCCCTGTATCAGTGGAACCTGCAGGTACTCCACCAAAAGCTGTAATAAATATCACCAACAGTCTCAGAAAATATCAAATAGCTAGAAATGCCTGTCCTTACGTCCAATTTGGACACAGGGACAAAAATGATATTTTCGGATCAAAGCGGGGTCCACATGTGGGCCACTTTGTACCGAAAAGCGTGTCAGAACCAAAGGTCTCCAAATCTGTCCAACTTAGTGTCAACAAGTCAGGAACGATGATACGAACCCAACGGAATCTTCAAAATTGGATTTCGATGAGCCGATCACAAAATTGCCCGTCAAGTAGAGCCTGTGGGGCCCACGATACGTGATTTTGTCAACGTTCTCAGAATCGAACCAAACTTAGGTCACAGGACTAGCGTATTGCTACGAGTCCGATGGCATAAGTTTTGTCTCGATCCGACGTGTGTACACAAAGTTACAGCGTGTTCCAGAATAGGCAGATACGGGGCGTTGTCGGCGGATACGCGTCGATTCCGGTGTGCACACACATCCAAATCAACTTCTGCGAAATCCCACACGTCCGTATCAACGGCGCGCACGTTTCGGTGAAGGCCGCGTGTGACCAAGTCGTCCCGTTTGGCAGGGCACACTCAGTTCCTGGGTGAAACAGGGCGTTGATTTTTTCTATTTTTGGATTGCGGTGTGTGATCACCACAGGACGCGACGCACCGGGCGGGTTACACGGGCATTGAGGGGGTTATACTGTCTACGCGACACAACTGACGGAAAGGAAAACGAGACAACGAGGAGAGAGAAAACACTACCTGAACAGGGCTCCGTGAAGACTGATTTTCACGTGTCCGTGTTGTGTCCGAGTTCTAGGGTTTCGATGCTGGGTCTGTGGGCTTCGCCGGAGGAGGGCGGGGACGGCCGGGAAGAGGCGGAAGCGGTGTGGCCGGAGTCGCGGGCGGGGAGTCAAGGCGGAGCCGGTGGTGGTTATGGGCGAGGTGGAGGTGAGAGGAGGGCGACGGGGAGGACTGAGGGTGGAGGAGCAACGGCTAGGCGGAGCTAGTCGATGGTGGTGGCTCGGGTTAATGGAGGAGCGGGGAGGGTCGATGTGGTGGAGGAGATGGCTGGAGACGACAAAGATAGTCGAGGGTTGGGAGGTCGAGGAGTTCGACGCCGGTGGAGTCGAGGACGGGTGGAGATGGGTAGGCGGAGGAGGGAGACGGGTCTAGGGTTCAGGTGTCATGTCCCAGTCCTAAAATATCGAGGGACTAACCACGTGATAATGGCCAGTAGCACACACCGATGGACAAACCAAATTTAATGGATCCATCGGGATGTACTTAAGCTGTAATACAACAGTCAGGTCTACTGATCTCATCCACAGAATGAATATATCAATATTAACAAAAGGAATATAAACATCCACATCAAGTCACAAGTAATTAAATCGGGAAACAAACCCGATATAAGTCTGATACAACTGTCAAGATACATGAATAAAGATATCAACAACAATACTGAGTATGGAAACAATGTATACTCAGAAGATACCCGCAGATATCACTCGTCTACTGGATCTGGTACTGCTCCAGTGCCTGCTCCTGTTCCTTCTTCTGCTCCTGCTAATGCTGCTGTTATATATACCTCAGAGTGGATCTCCTCTGCTAATCCTGGGGACATAATCCGGATCGAGGTCCTCAGGGGACATAGCAAGGTACAAGAAAGCTCAAGCCAAAATAAATGCAGTGCAGCAATAAATAAATCAATAGGGGAACAGTATATAACCAGCTAAGTGATATGCAAGATGAGAGCAGCACTAGAACCCAGGCTGAGACCACTACAAGCTCTGTGTCGGGGAGCCGGTAGCAGTGATATCATGTGGTTGTCTAGCTCGGAGAGAGACTAAGACGCCGGCATAATATATATAATCAACCTGTAGCCTGTGTGGCTCTTCCCACCCAATGTAATCATACGTCTCATGTCCACAACGTCTCATGTCCATGCCACGCATGATCATAACTAATGCACCCAGTCATATAATATCTAAGCAAAGGAATAAGTCATGAAACCTGTATCCTATACAGAATTACCATAAATTTCTCAGGAAGATTCTGTCTCATGAATAGTGTCAAGTGTCCTGGGTATAACGTACTTGATAATGCAAGTACGAGAATGCAAAGGGTCACGATATCCATCTCTAGGTGACTTACACAACTCCGCGTACGGTGTTGGCACCCGACTATAATCGGACGCTAAGTAAATCATACGGTCCTAGGTCAAGCATGTATAACAATAATGTATAAATAAGTCAAGGAAATAAGTAGCAAAACTGCAGAGTTTGACAAGGTACACTTGCCTGGGGTTTCGACTCCAATTATAGCTCTGGCAGCAGCAGAATTTGCAAGCAGTACTCCGGTTATTGAAATAAACATCACCATCAGATCCAAAAAATATCAATCAGCTAGAAACGCCTGTCCTTGAGTCCAATTTGGACACAGGGACAAAAATGATATTTCCAAGTCAAAGCGGGGTCCATATGTGGGCAATTTTGCATCGAAAAATGTGTCAGGGTCAAAAGTCTCCAAATTCGTCCAACTTAGTGTCAACTAGTCAGGAACGATGATACGAACCCAACAGAACTTCCAAAATTGGATTCCGATGAGCCGATCACAAAATCGCCCGTCAAGTGGAGCTTGTATGGCCCACGATACGCGATTTTGTCAATGTTCTCAGAATCGAACCAAACTTGGGTCACAGGACCAGCGTATTGCTACGAGTCCGATAGCATAAGTTTCGTTTTGATCTGACGTGTGTACACTAAGTTATAGCAAGAACCAGAAAGGACGGATACGTGGCGTTGTCGGCGGATACGCGTTGATTCCGGTGTGCACGCACATCCAAATTAACTTCTGCGAAATCCCGCACGTCCGTATCGATGGCGCGCACGTATCGGTGAAGACCGCACGCGACCAAGTCGTCCCATTTGGTGGGGCGTACTCAGTTTCGGGGTGAAACGGGGTATTGATTTTCCTGTTTTTGGATCGCGGTTCGCGATCGTCACAGGTCGCGATGCACAGAGCGGTTTGCACGGGCACCGAGGGGGTCACACAGCCTACGCGTCATAACTGATGGAACGAGAAACAGAGCTACGAGGAGGGAGAAAAAAGTACCTGAACAGGGCTCCGAAAACTGGGATTTTCTCGTGTCCGCGTGTCTCGACACGAACTGTGTCCTGACTGTGTCCGTGTCCAAGCTAGGGTTTCTGGGCTTCGGGTCTAGCGGGTTTAGGGTCGCGGGTTAGACCCGGATCCGACCTGCTAGGTGTAAACCGCCTGATTTTTCAAGAATTTTTAAATTTGGATTTTTCATAATTTTCTGGAATTTTTCTGTAATTGAATCCAGAGTTTTAATTTTTAAATGATTTTTAAAATGATAATAAATAATATGAAAATAATATTTTTGGGTAAAAAATGAAAAACTGGACTTAGGGTAATTTTTCTGGAATTTATTGGGCCCCGAACCTATTTTATAACACCTAAAAACTATTATTTATTATTTATTTATTTATTTATTTATTTATTTATTTATTTATTTATTTAATTATTTAAATTAAACCAAACCCTAAGCCCAAACCCTAGCCCGGCCCGTTGGGCTGTCGGGTCGGGTCGGCCAGACCCGAACCCACCTCGCCTCCGACCCGACCCGCTTCTCCCCCCACGAACCCTAGCCCCCGCGTCTCCCGCCGGATCCGCCGGCCGCGCCGCCCGCCACCACGCCCGGCCCACTCCCCCGCGTCCTCCGCCCCCGTGACCACGTCCCCGCACCGGCCGCCGCGTCCCCCGCCTCACCCGGCCACCCCGCTCCCCTATTTAAAACCCCCCGTTCAGCCCTCCCCTCCGATCACCTCCCCTCGCCGCACGCCGCCGTGCCGCCCCAGCGCCGCCTCGCCGACGATGCGCCGCTCGCCGCAGCCCCCGCCCGCAGCTCCCTCCTCTGCCTCCGCCCCTCCGGCGGCTTCCCCCGACAGCACCGAGCAGCAGCAGCAGCAGCAAGGGGCGAACCCCGCCGCCTCCGGCCGCCGTGCCCGCGCCGCCGCCTCCACCCAGTCTCGTCGGCGCCGCCCCCGCTTCCTCCGACCGGCCTCCCCCACCGCAGCGTCGCCCAGCTCCGGCCGCCGCCCCGATTCCTAAACCCTAACCCTAGACACGTGTGTCGGACACGTGTCGGACACAGTGAATTTTAGGTTTTTTCGAACCCTGTTCAGGTACGCGTATCTCCTTGCTCGTTTACCCATTTTCGATTCCGTCAGTTGCGTATTTAGCCTGCATGACCCCCTCGATGCCCGTGCAACCCGCTCGGGGCATCGCGTCCTGTGGCGATCGCGAACCGCGATCCAAAAACAGGAAAAACAATGCCCTAATTCACCCCAGAACTGGGTACGTCCCGCCAAATGGGACAACTTGGTCACGTACGGTCTTCACAGATACGTGCGCGTCGTTGATACGGACGTGTGGGATTTCGCAGAAGTCGATTCGGGTGTGCGTGCACACCGGAATTAACGCGTATCCGCGGACACCGTCCCGTATCCGCCCTTTCTGGAACGCGACCTAACTTTGTGTACACACGTCAAATCGAAACGAAACTTGCACCATCGGACTCGTAGCGATACGCTGGTCTTGTGACCCAAGTTTGGTTCGATTCTGAGAACGTTGACAAAATCGCGTGTCGTGGGCCCCACAGGTCCCTCTCGACGGGCGATTTTGTGATCGGCTCATCGGAATCCAATTCTGGAAGTTCTGTTGGGTTCGTATCATCGTTCCTGACCTGTTGACACTATGTTTGGCAAATTTGGAGACCTTTGTCCCTGACACATTTTTCGGTGCAAAGCGGGCCCACATGTGGACCCTGTTTTGACCCGAAATTATTATTTTTGCCCTTGTCTCCAAATTGGACTCAAGGACAGGCGTTTCTAGCTGATTTATTTTTTCTGGATCTGATGGTGATATTTATTTCAGCAACCGGAGTACCTCCTGCAATTCCAGCTGAAGTCAGAGCCGCAATTGGAACCGGAACCACAGGCAAGTGTACCTTGCCAAACCCTGCAGCTTTGCTACTTATTTTTCTTGACTTGTTTATTCATTAAAGGGCAAGTAGAGCTTGCCAACTCGCAGTGATTCCTGTTATAGTATTTTACTTGAGTTCTTGTATAAATACATATAAACTTGTTTTAACTGTTCAACCCAGGACCGAGTGACTTTACTTAGCGTCCGATTACTAGTCGTGTAATCACCCTAAAATTTTCAGATTTTTTTAAATCAATTTTTGGGAATTTTCTGCAATTTTTTCAGGAATTTACATAGGTCCTGTGGTGATTTTATAATTTTTAATTGCTAATAACTAATATTAAAATGTAATAAAAATATGATTTTATGGTGTAAAATAGAAAACCGGACTTAGGGTAATTTTTTTTGGATTTTATTGGGCCTCAGACCTATTTTTAAATACCCAAAAACTAATTAAACTATTTATTAATTAATTGTTTTTATTTATTATTATTATTATTGTTTTTTTATTTTTATTTTATTTATTTCGTTTTGGGCCCGGCCCGGCCCAGTGGGCCGAGCTCAGCAGCCCAGCCCAGCACCCTAGCGGGTCGGGCGGGTCGGCCACACCCGCACCCGAACCCGACCCGGCTCCTCACCCGCACCCCACGACCAGCCCCACTCGCCCCGATCCCTCCGCCGCCCGCCGCGTTTTCCGGCCGCCATGATCCGCCTCCCCGCGTCAGCCCCGCGCCACGACCCCCTCGCTCCGCCATTTCCGGCCAGCTACCCCCGCGCCTCCCCTATAAAACCCCTCTCCCCCGTTCTCCTCCTCCCTCATCCCCCTAGCCCTAGCTCCAGCCCCGGTCCCCTCCCCTAGCCGCTGCCCTCCGTCGGACCACCACCTCCTGCGCCGACCTCCTCCCGCCGTGAGCCACCCCGAGCCCACAACCGGCCTCCCCCTTCTCCTTCCTCTCTCCTCCCAGTCGAACCGCTGCTGAGCCGCCTCCGGCGACCCTCTGCCGGCGCCGCCTGCAACCCGAGCCCCCAGCGGTGCCTCGCCGACCGTCGGCCAGTCCCGCAGCCTCAACGGCCCTCAGCCCTAGGCCGGCTACGCTGCTGGACACGCGGACACAGTGTCCAGAACGTGTATCGGCACGGAAAACCCTAGTCTCGAAGGGCCCCGTTCAGGTACTCGTATCTTGCACCCTGCATCTCCGATTTCGATTCTGTAAATTGCTACGCGAAGCCTGTATGACCCTCTCGGTGCCCGGACAAACCGCTCGGGACATCGCGTCCTGTGGTGATCGCACACCGCAATCCAAAAACAGGAAAAAACCAGACCCTGTTCCACCCCGGAACTGAGTACGCCCCGCCAAACGGGACGACTTGGTCGCGTGCGATCTTTACAGATACGTGCGCGCCATCAATACAGATGTGTGGGATTTCGCGGAAGCTGATTCGGGTGTGCGTGCACACCGGAATCAACGCGTATCCGCGAACATCGCCCCGTATCCGTCTTTTCTGCAAATCACCCTAACTTCATGCACACATATCGGATCGAGACGAAACTTATGCCATCGGACTCGTAGCGATACGCTGGTCCTGTGGGTCAAGTTTGGTTCAATTCTGAGAACGTTGACGAAATCGCGTGTCGTGGGCCCCACAGGCCCCGTTCGACGGGCGATTTTGTGATCGACTCATCGGAATTCAAATATGAAAGTTCCGTTGGGTTCGTATCAGCGTTCCTGACTTGTTGACACTAAGTTTGGTGAATTTGGAGACCGTTGACCCTGACACGTTTTTCGGTGCAAAGCGGGCCACCGGTGGACCCCGTTTTGGCCCAAAATTGCCGTTTTTGCCCTTGTCTCCAAATTGGACCCAAGGACAAGCGTTCCTAGCTATTTGACACCTTCTGAGCGTGATGGTACTGTTTATTTCAGCTTTCGGAGACATCTCTGGAAATCTCCGAGAACAGGACCTTAGTGAAATCCAAACATCAGGCAAGTGCACCTTGCCAAACTTGCAGTCTTCATTTTCATATTTCCTGTAATAATGCTTTGCTGGATGTCTTATCTAACTACATATAAACTTGTTTAAACTGCTTAACCTAGGAAACGTATGACGTACCTAGTGTCCGATCCTAGTCGGGTGCCAACACCGTACGCGGTGTTGGGTTCGTCATTTAGAGATGGATTTACGATACCTTTACTCTTGTACTTGACCTATCAAGTACTCTACAACCCAGAACACTTGACACTATCATGGACAGAATCTTTCTGAGATATTCGTGGTGATTCTGTATAGGATACATGACTTGACAGAGACATTTATTTATAGACAGTATGACTTGTTGCATTAGTTATAATCCCGCTGACATGGACATGAGACGTTATGGTCATGGCTTGCGTGATTACATTGGGTGGGGAGAGACACACAGGCTACAGGCTGTGCTATATATATATCTACTATTATTGTGAGGTTGTAGACTCTCCAACAGAGCTAGACCCTTTACGTGTTATCACTGCTACTGGCTCCCCGACACAGAGCTTGTAGCGGTCTCAGCCTGAGTACTAGTGTTGCTCTCATTTGCATATCACATAGATGGTTACTTAGTTTACCCTGCTGTTTCATTTATTTATTGCACTGCTTATTCATTTGGCTTGTATTATTTTGTGCCTTGCTATGTCCACTGAGGACCTGGATTTGGATGATGTCCCCAGGTTTAGCTGAGGAGCAGTATCCCGAGGTATACGGAACCGGAGCTGAAGCTATTGCTGGAGCAGAACCGAACACTGAAGATGAGGTGACTGCCGAAGACTTCTCCTGAGTGCCTGTTCCAGTACTCAGTATTTATTTCATGTTTATCTCTTTTGTTCCTGGCCTATAGAGCCAGTTTATTCAGACATAAGTCGGATTGTTTCTCCGACTGACTTGCTGTGATTGTTGTTGCTACTTATTTCTATTTCATTATGCAGTTTATTCTTTATCTTTATGGATGAGATTAGTGTGACTTGTTGTAGTAGACCTTATTTACAGCTTAAGTATGCCCTGATGGTTCTATTAAATTGGGTTATCCATCGGTGCGTGCTGCTGGCCATTGCCACGCATCTCTAGACCCTCGGCATTTTGGGACTGGGGCATGACATAGTTTTTGTGGTGGAACATGCAGGTCCAACTAAATTGTTCGGTTGCAACTTAGGGATCGAGCAGGCCTGCAATAAGATAGGATAAGTTATAGGATCTCATCCATTGATTGAATCGTTTTTGAACTCTATGTCGAATTCAATTAAATTGCTTGAATTGCATCATGTTTTGATTCCTCTGTGCGTTCTCATTATTTCCTTTTGATGCAAAGAAATGGATCCCAGAAGTGGTGACGAGACCCCCTTGGGTACACCGCCTGAAGCGGGGGTTACCTGTGAAGCTGGAATGACGCCAGATACCAGAGGACAATCCTCTCAGAGCAATCAAACTGGCCAGCCAAGTTCCAGGTTCAGGCGTGATGATATCCCGCCTCCTCCCCAGTTCCCTCCTACAATGCCTGTCTTTCCCCCAGGACAGGCAATGGACGGCCAGCAAATGTTCCAGATGTTCTACGCAATGATGCAGGCCCAACAGCAGACCCAACAGGAGGCCCAACGCCGAGAGGCCGAGAACCTAAGGAACAGCCTGGTCGCAGCATTGGAGCATGCAAATCCACCAAATAGGCGGCCAGCGACGGGATCTATCACAGATTTTCGCCAACTCAAACCCCGTACCTTCTCGGGCAAGGAAGGACCAACTGAAGTTCATGAATGGCTTACGAACACGCAGCATCAGTTGGAGGCCGCTGAACTACCAAGAGACAAATGGATGACTGCCGTCAGGATGCAACTGACGGACAACGCGCATTATTGGTGGCTGTCCGAAGAAAGAAGGCTCGGACATGATCAGGTTACCTGGGAGGAGTTCTCCAGACTCTTCCAGGAAATGTACATCCCTGCTGTGGCACGGTCAGAACTCCGAGACAGATTCAACCGCCTGATCCAGGACAACATGACGGTGGAGGAATATAACGCCGAATTCATTCGCCTGAGCTGCTTCACCCCTTCCCTAATTTCTACTGAAGAGGAGAAGGCGGAGAAGTTCTTTGATGGCCTCAGGTTCGAGCTTCAGAAGTTAATCGGATCGGTCGCGCCCACATCTTACTCCGATGTCCTAGCTGCAGCACGTCGGCTGGAGCGCGTTATTCGGAGGAAATCAAGCCTGAAACGTCCATTCTCCTCAGCACCATCCAAGTCATCACCAGGGGAATCTGCTAAACGGCCCCAGAAGAGCCCACCTCCAAGAGCAGCAACTAAGAACCTGCCTACTTGCCATTACTGCGGCAAAGTAGGACATATTGAAAAAGAATGTAGACGCAAGCTGGGGCTCTGCATGGTTTGCGGATCTGGACAACACTTCTTAAAGGACTGCTCGAAACGTCGAGAGGGAGTTCCGAATCGACCAGCTCCACCTGCAGCTCTTCCAGCTGGGGGAGCAACACAGACAGGGCCTGGAGGAGCCAGGCCACCTCTACCACCTCAGGCAGCAATGTTCCAGCAAGCTCGTCAGCAAAGAGGTCCCGTTCAGGGACGGGGTCAGGCATATGCACTAGCAGTCACTGAGGAAGCTACTGCAGGCGAAGTGATAGCAGGTACCATATTAGTAGCTTCAATTCCTGCTGTAGCATTATTTAATTCTGGAGCCTCGCATTCATTTATTGCTGCTAGCTTCGTAGCCACACATAGAATAGCTACCGCACCTCTCTCGAAGATGAAGAGAATTCTAACTGGAGGTGGAATTATCCCGGTTAGTGATACCTGTAGATCATGTTCGGTAGTAGTCTGTGGCCGAGAGATGCGAGCCCAATTTCTGATCTTTTCTATGCGTGATTACGATGTTGTACTTGGTATGGACTGGTTAAGTCAGTACCATGCGACACTGGATTGCCGGCTTGGAAAAGTGATATTTAGACCCCCTAGCCTTCCTGAGTTTGAATTTCTTCGAGGAGCTGTAGAACAAGGGGTCCAGCCAACTCTTAGGGTATTAACTGTAGAAGAGGATTCAGGTTACCCAAGAGTCATCTCGGATTTTGTGGATGTATTTCCCGATGATCTTCCAGGTTTACCACCTGATCGGGAGATAGAATTCACAATAGACCTAACTCCAGGAGCCGAACCTATCACTTCATCGGTATATCGGCTAGCACCTAAGGAGTTAGTGGAGTTGAAAGCACAAGTTGACGACCTTCTGAAGAAAGGATTTATCCGGCCCAGTGTTTCACCGTGGGGAGCACCTATACTTTTTGTACCCAAGAAGGATGAAACTGTACGGTTGTGCATTGATTACAGAGCCCTTAATGCTGTAACTATTAAGAACCGATACCCATTACCACGCATTGATGACTTGTTTAACCAATTGAGTGGTGCTAGGGTATTCTCAAAGATTGACCTGTAAACACCCTAAAATTTCTTTCAGATATTTTTAAATCAATTTTTGGATTTAATATGCAATTTACATAGGACCTGAAGTGAGTTTGTAATTTTTAATTGCCAATAAACAACATTAAAATGAAATGAAAATATGATTTGATGGTGTAAAATAGAAAACCGGACTTAGGGTAATTTTCTGAAATTTTATTGGGCTTCAGACCTATTTTTAAAAGCCTAAAAACTATTTTTTCTAATTAATTTAATTAATTAAATGTTTTTTTTATTAAAATTTCTGTTTTATTTTTATTTTCTTGGGCCCGGCCCAGTGGGCCGAGCCCATGGGTCTCAACCCAGCCCAGCCCGCTGTTAACGGGTCGGGCGGGTCGGCCAGACCCGACTCGACCCGACCCGACCCGGATACCCGGTCCCCCCAACCCCCGACTCCCCCACGACCCGATCTCTCCGTCGCCCGCCAGAAAGTGCGCCGCCACGTCGCCTCCCCTCCGCGAGAGCCGCCCACGTCCTCCCCCATCCCCGCCTAGCCCGGCCACGACCCCCCCGAGGATCCCCTATAAAAACCCCTACCCGGCCTCTTCCTCCTCCCTCATCCTCCCCTGAAACCTCTCCGGAACCCTACTCCGACGACCCGAGACCCCCATCCACCTCCCTCTCAGCCGTCCTCCTCCCCGCCGTGACCTCCAGCGCCCCAGCCCCTCTTCCTCCGACCGGCACCGCCTCGAGCAGCCCCTCCCCGACTCTCCTCCTCCATATCCTCCACCCGCCTCCGTCTCCGCCTCCGGTGATCTCTGCCGGCGCCGACCTGCGAGCCCGGGTCCCCGGCGACGCCGTCCTCCTCCCTCAGCCGCCAGCGCCGCCTCTGCTGTGTCCGCCAGCAGCAGACGGACACAGACCCGGACACAGGGAACCCTAGCCCTAGCTGAGGACACGTGTCCAGGACACGATTCGGACACGAAAAATCCCGGTTTCTCGTGTCCCCTTCAGGTACTCGTATCTTGCAACTCGGATCTCCGTTTTTGATTCTGTAAATTTCTACGCGAAGCCTGTATGACCCTCTCGGTGCCCGGACAAACTGTTCGAGGCATCGCGGCCTGTGGCGATCGCACACCGCGATCCAAAAACAGGAGAAACCAGACCCTGTTTCATCCCGGAACTGAGTACGCCCCGCCAAACGGGACGACTTGGTCGCGTGCGGTCTTCACAGATACGTGCGCCTCGTCGATACGGACGTGTGAGATTTCGCGGAAGCTGATTCGGGTGTGCGTGCACACCGGAATCAACGCGTATCCGCGGACATCGCTCCGTATCCGCCTTTTCTGTATTTCACCCTAACTTCGTGCACACACGTCAGATCGAGACGAAACTTACGCCATCGGACTCGTAGCGATACGCTGGTCCTGTGGGTCAAGTTTGGTCCGATTCTGAGAACGTTGACGAAATCGCGTGTCGTGGGCCCCACAGGCCCCGCTCGACGGGCGATTTCGTGATCGGCTCATCGGAATTCAAATCTGAAAGTTCCGTTGGGTTCGTATCAGCGTTCCTGACCTGTTGACACTAAGTTGGTGAAGTTGGAGACCGTCGATCCTGACACGTTTTTCGGTGCAAAGCGGGCCCACCGGTGGACCCCGTTTTGGGCCAAAATTGCCGTTTTTGCCCTTGTCTCCAAATTGGACCCAAGGACAGGCGTTCCTAGCTGTTTGACACCTTCTGAGCGTGATGGTACTGTTTATTTCAGCTTTCGGAGACATCTCTGGAAATTTCCGAAACCAGGACCTAAGTGGAATCCAAACCTCAGGCAAGTGCACCTTGCCAAACTTGCAGTCATTACTTTCTTATTTTCTGTAAAAATACTCTGCTGGATTTCTTGTGCAAATTCATATAAACTGTTTTAAACTGCTTAAACCTAGGAAACGTGCGACGTACCTAGTGCCCGATCATAGTTGGGTACTGACACCGTACGCGGTGTTGGGTTCGTCATTTAGAGTTGGATTTACGATCCCCTTACTTTGTACTTGACCTATCAAGTACCCTACAACCCAGGACACTTGACACTATCATGGACAGAATCTTCCTGAGTTATTCGTGGGGATTCTGAATAGGATACAGGACTTGACAGAGTTATTTATTATAGACAGTATGACTTGTTGCATTAGTTATAATCCCGCTAACATGGACATGAGACGTTATGGTCATGGCTTGCGTGATTACATTGGGTGGGGAGAGACACACAGGCTACAGGCTGTTCTATATATATATCTACTATTATTGTGAGGTTGTAGACTCTCCAGCAGAGCTAGACCCTTTACGTGTTATTACTGCTACCGGCTCCCCGACACAGAGCTTGTAGCGGTCTCAGCCTGAGTACTAGTGTTGCTCTCATTTGCATATCACATAGATGGTTACTTAGTTTACCCTGCTGTTTCATTATTTATTGCACTGCTTATTCATTTTGGCTTGTATTATTTGTGCCTTGCTATGTCCACTGAGGACCTGGAATGGATTATGTCCCCAGGTTTAGCTGAGGAGCAGTATCCCGAGATATACGGGACAGGAGCTGAAGCTATTGCTGGAGCTGAACCAAACACTGAAGACGAGGTGACTGCCGAGGACTTCTCCTGAGTGCCTGTCCCAGTACTCATTTATTTATTTCATGTTTATCTCTTTTGTTCCTGGCCTATAGAGCCAGTTTATTCAGACTTAAGTCGGATCGTTTCTCCGACTGACTTGCTGTGATATTGTTGATACATTATTTCCATTTGATTATGCAGTTTATTTCCTTATCTTTATGGATAAGATTAGTGTGACTTGTGTAGTAGACCTTATTTACAGCTTAAGTACGCCCTGATGGCTCCATTAAATTGGGTTATCCATCGGTGCGTGCTGCTGGCCATTGCTACGCATCTCCAGTCCCTCGGCATTTTGGGACTGGGGCGTGACATGACCTTAGATTCGGTTATCACCAGATTAGGGTGAAGAAGGAAGATATCCCAAAGACGGCCTTCAGGACTAAGTATGGGCATTATGAGTTCCTAGTAATGCCGTTTGGTTTAACCAACGCACCTGCCGTATTTATGAGTTTGATGAACGGAGTCTTCCATCAGTACTTGGATAAGTTCGTGGTGGTATTCATTGATGATATCCTAGTCTACTCCAAGAACCACGAAGAGCACGAGGAACACCTCAGAATTGTGCTAGAAACTTTGAGAAGGGAGAAGCTATATGCCAAGCTCAGCAAATGTGAGTTCTGTATGGACAAGGTGCCATTCTTAGGACATATTATCTTGGGTTAAGGACTGTCTGTGGACCCAGAGAAGGTCACTGCTATAGAAACCTGGCCTACCCCTACCTCTGTTGCAGAAGTGAGAAGTTTTCTTGGACTGGCTGGGTATTACCGGCGGTTCGTAGAAAATTTTTCAAGGATCGCAGAGCCGATGACTAAGCTGACACGGAAGGATCAGGAGTTCATATGGACGGAAGAATGCCAGAAGGCCTTTGAAGAATTGAAGAGGCGTCTAACAACAGCACCAGTCTTGACTCTTCCCTCAGGGTCAGGAGGTTTTGTTGTTTATAGTGATGCGTCCGGTAGTGGACTAGGTTGTGTCTTGATACAACATGGCAAGGTTATCGCTTATGCATCGAGGCAGCTGAAGGTCCACGAGAAGAATTACCCGACGCACGACCTGGAGCTAGCTGCAGTGATTTTTGCATTGAAGATCTGGAGACATTATCTATATGGAGAGAAGGTCGAAATATTCACTGATCATAAGAGCTTGAAATATGTTTATACACAGAAGGAGCTCAACATGAGACAAAGGCGTTGGCTTGAGTTGATGGTAGACTTTGACATAGATCTGCAGTACCACCCGGGGAGAGCAAATGTTGTAGCCGACGCCCTCAGAAGAAAACCCTCGGCTTATTTCTTAACGGAGCAGCCTCAGCTATTACAAGACTTGCAAGATCTTCAGATAGAGGTTGTTTTACCTGGACAAAATGGTTTGCTGGCTAACCTCGAAGTTAAGTCATCGCTGGTGGAGAGAATCAAAGAAGCTTTGCCTAATGATGCCAGATTCTGAAGGCTGAAAGAGAGAACCGAAGCAGGCATGCAAACGGGACTTCGCATCCACGAGGACGGAACATTAAGGTGCGGAAATCGCCTATATGTTCCAAATGGAGAATTAAGGCAGGAGTTAATGACAGAAGCACATAGCTCCGTATACTCGGTTCATCCAGGAGGAACCAAGATGTACCGGGACTTAAGACAATATTACTGGTGGCACGGAATGAAAAGGGAGATTGCCCGATTCTTGGCAAAATGCTTAGTCTGCCAGCAGGTGAAGGCCGAGCACCAAAGGACTGCAGGTATGTTGCAGCCACTTCCCATACCTGAATGGAAGTGGGAGCATATTACCATGGACTTCGTCACTGGATTTCCAAGAAGCTCTAGTGGAAAGGATGCGGTATGGGTTATCATGGATCGGCTCACTAAGTCGCCTCACTTCTTGCCGTTCAGAGTCGGACAATCCACGGAAGTACTAGCCGACATGTATATGCGACAGATCGTAAAATTACATGGAGTGCCGGTTAGTATTGTATCAGATCGAGACTCGAGATTTACATCTCACTTCTGGAGAAGCATGCAAGAGAGTCTCGGCACCAGGCTCAAATTCAGTACTGCCTATCATCCTCAGACAGATGGCCAATCAGAGCGCACAATTCAGATCCTGGAAGATATGCTACGATCATGTATACTGGACTTCGGAGGATCTTGGGAAGATCATCTGCACTTAGTGGAGTTCTCCTACAACAACAGCTATCAGGCAAGCATTCAGATGGCACCTTTCGAGGCGTTGTACGGAAGGAAGTACAGATCGCCAATATGCTGGAGCGACGTTGGGGAACGTCAATTACTGGGTCCAGAGTTGGTAACGGAGACAGTGGAAAAAGTAAAACAGATTCAGAACCATCTCCGTGCAGCCCAGGATAGACAGAAGCATTGGGCCGATGCGCACAGACGTCCCTTGGAGTTCAATGAAGGAGAGCATGTATTTTTGAGGATCTCGCCCACTAGAGGTACTATCAGATTCGGCAGCACAGGCAAGTTAAGCCCAAGGTATATTGGGCCATTTGATATCTTGGAGCGCATTGGTGAGGTGTCTTATCGTCTTGCATTACCTCCATCCTTAGAGGGAGTGCATGATATATTCCACGTCTCACAACTGAGGCGATACGTGACTGACCCAAGCCATATAGTTGATCATTCTGAGATTTCGGTGGGACCTAGCCTGAGATACGAGGAGCAGCCAGTGGGTATACTCGACACCAGTGAGAAGACACTGCGAGGGCAGACAATCAGACTGGTTCGGGTAGCTTGGAAACAACATTCTCCGGGCGAATCAACCTGGGAACGAGAGGATATTATGCGCCAGCGTTATCCACACTTATTTGCAGATGCAGGTAAAATCTAAGAATTCTTTAATTCTGTAAATTCGTGCCTTTGTAGTTTACCCTTCGATTGCGATGACGCAATCCTCTTAAGGGGGGTAGATTGTAATCACCCTAAAATTTTTAGATTTTTTTAAATCAATTTTTGGGAATTTTCTGCAATTTTTTCAGGAATTTACATAGGTCCTGTGGTGATTTTATAATTTTTAATTGCTAATAACTAATATTAAAATGTAATGAAAATATGATTTTATGGTGTAAAATAGAAAACCGGACTTAGGATAATTTTTCTGGATTTTATTGGGCCTCAGACCTATTTTTAAATACCCAAAAACTAATTAAACTATTTATTAATTAATTGTTTTTATTTATTATTTTTTTTATTATTATTTATTTCGTTTTGGGCCCGGCCCGGCCCAGTGGGCCGAGCCCAGCAGCCCAGCCCAGCACCCTAGCGGGTCGGGCGGGTCGGCCACACCCGTACCCGAACCCGACCCGGCTCCTCACCCGCACCCCACGACCAGCCCCACTAGCCCCGATCCCTCCGCCGCCCGCCGCATTTTCCGGCCGCCATGATCCGCCTCCCCGCGTCAGCCCCGCGCCACGACCCCCTCGCTCCGCCATTTCCGGCCAGCCACCCCCGCGCCTCCCCTATAAAACCCCTCTCCCCCGTTCTCCTCCTCCCTCATCCCCCTAGCCCTAGCTCCGGCCCCGGTCCCCTCCCCTAGCCGCTGCCCTCCGTCGGACCACCGCCTCCTGCGCCGACCTCCTCCCGCCGTGAGCCACCCTGAGCCCACAACCGGCCTCCCCCTTCTCCTTCCTCTCTCCTCCCAGTCGAACCGCTGCCGAGCCGCCTCCGGCGACCCTCTGCCGGCGCCGCCTGCAACCCGAGCCCCCAGCGGTGCCTCGCTGACCGTCGTCCAGTCCCGCAGCCTCAACGGCCCTCAGCCCTAGGCCGGCCACGCTGCTGGACACGCGGACACAGTGTCCAGAACGCGTATCGGCACGGAAAACCCTAGTCTCGAAGGGCCCCGTTCAGGTACTCGTATCTTGCACCCTGCATCTCCGATTTTGATTCTGTAAATTGCTACGCGAAGCCTGTATGACCCTCTCGGTGCCCGGACAAACCGCTCGGGGCATCGCGTCCTGTGGTGATCGCACACCGCGATCCAAAAACAGAAAAAAACCAGACCCTGTTTCACCCCGAAACTGAGTACGCCCCGCCAAATGGGACGACTTGGTCGCGTGCGGTCTTCACAAATACGTGCGCGCCGTCGATACGGACGTGTGGGATTTCGCGAAAGCTGATTCGGGTGTGCGTCACACCGGAATCAACGCGTATCCGCGGACATCGCCCCGTATCCGTCTTTTCTGCAAATCACCCTAACTTCGTGCACACACGTCGGATAGAGACGAAACTTGCGCCATCAGACTCGTAGCGATACGCTGGTCCTGTGGGTCAAGTTTGGTTCGATTCTGAGAACGTTGACGAAATCGCGTGTCGTGGCCCCCACAGGCCCCGTTCGACGGGCGATTTTGTGATCGGCTCATCGGAATTCAAATCTGAAAGTTCCGTTGGGTTTATATCAGCGTTCCTGACCTGTTGACACTAAGTTTGGTGAATTTGGAGACCGTTGACCCTGACACGTTTTTCGGTGCAAAGCGGGCCACCGGTGGACCCCGTTTTGGCCCAAAATTGCCATTTTTGCCCTTGTCTCCAAATTGGACCCAAGGACAGGCGTTCCTAGCTATTTGACACCTTCTGAGCGTGATGGTACTATTTATTTCAGCTTTCGGAGACATCTCTAGAAATCTCCGAGAACAGGATCTTAGTGAAATCCAAACATCAGGCAAGTGCACCTTGCCAAACTTGCAGTCTTCATTTTCATATTTCCTGTAATAATGCTTTGCTGGATGTCTTGTGTAACTTCATATAAACTTGTTTAAACTGCTTAACCTAGGAAACGTATGACGTACCTAGTGTCCGATCCTAGTCGGGTGCCAACACCGTACACGGTGTTGGGTTCGTCATTTAGAGATGGATTTACGATACCTTTACTCTTGTATTTGACCTATCAAGTACTCTACAACCCAGGACACTTGACACTATCATGGACAAAATCTTCCTGAGATATTCGTGGTAATTTTGTATAGGATACATGACTTGACAGAGACATTTATTTATAGACAGTATGACTTGTTGCATTAGTTATAATCCCGCTGACATGGACATGAGACGTTATGGTCATGGCTTGCGTGATTACATTGGGTGGGGAGAGACACACAGGCTACAGGCTGTGCTATATATATATATCTACTATTATTGTGAGGTTGTAGACTCTCCAGCAGAGCTAGACCCTTTACGTGTTATCACTGCTACCGGCTCCCCGACACAGAGCTTGTAGCGGTCTCAGCCTGAGTACTAGTGTTGCTCTCATTTGCATATCACATAGATGGTTACTTAGTTTACCCTGCTGTTTTATTTATTTATTGCACTGCTTATTCATTTGGCTTGTATTATTTTGTGCCTTGCTATGTCCACTGAGGACCTGGATTTGGATGATGTCCCCAGGTTTAGCTGAGGAGCAGTATCCCGAGGTATACGGGACCGGAGCTGAAGCTATTGCTGGAGCAGAACCAAACACTGAAGACGAGGTGACTGCCGAAGACTTCTCCTGAGTGCCTGTTCCAGTAGTCAGTATTTATTTCATGTTTATCTCTTTTGTTCCTGGCCTATAGAGCCAGTTTATTCAGACATAAGTCGGATTGTTTCTCCGACTGACTTGCTGTGATTGTTGTTGCTACTTATTTCCATTTCATTATGCAGTTTATTCTTTATCTTTATGGATGAGATTAGTGTGACTTGTTGTAGTAGACCTTATTTACAGCTTAAGTATGCCCTGATGGTTCTATTAAATTGGGTTATCCATCGGTGCGTGCTGCTGGCCATTGCCACGCATCTCCAGACCCTCGGCATTTTGGGACTGGGGCGTGACATGGTTTTTGTGGTGGCCCATGCAGGTCCAACTAAATTGTTCGGTTGCAACTTAGGGATCGAGCAGGCCTGCAATAAGATATGATAAGTTATAGGATCTCATCCATTGATTGAATCGTTTTTGAACTCTATGTCGAATTTAATTAAATTGCTTGAATTGCATCATGTTTTGATTCCTCTGTGCGTTCTCATTGTTTCCTTTTGATGCAGAGAAATGGATCCCAGAAGTGGTGACGAGACCCCCTTGGGTACACCGTCTGAAGCGGGGGTTACCTGTGAAGCTGGAATGACGCCAGATACCAGAGGACAATCCTCTTAGAGCAATCAAACTGGCCAGCCAAGTTCCAGGTTCAGGCGTGATGACATCCCGCCTCCTCCCCAGTTCCCTCCTACAATGCCTGTCTTTCCCCCAGGACAGGCAATGGACGGCCAGCAAATGTTTCAGATGTTCTACGCAATGATGCAGGCCCAACAGCAGACCCAACAGGAGGCCCAACGCCGAGAGGCCGAGAACCTAAGGAACAGCCTGGTCGCAGCATTGGAGCATGCAAATCCACCAAATAGGCGGCCAGCGACGGGATCTATCACAGATTTCCGCCAACTCAAACCCCGTACCTGGAAGAGTCTGGATGACTGCCGTCAGGATGCAACTGACGGACAACGCGCATTATTGATGGCTGTCCGAAGAAAGAAGGCTCGGACATGATCAGGTTACCTGGGAGGAGTTCTCCAGACTCTTCCAGGAAATGTACATCCCTGCTGTGGCTCGGTCAGAACTCCGAGACAGATTCAACCGCCTGATCCAGGGCAACATGACGGTGGAGGAATATAACGCCGAATTCATTCGCCTGAGCCGCTTCGCCCCTTCCCTAATTTCTACTGAAGAGGAGAAGGCGGAGAAGTTCTTTGATGGCCTCAGGTTCGAGCTTCAGAAGTTAATCGGATCGGTCGCGCCCACATCTTACTCCGATGTCCTAGCTGCAGCACGTCGGCTGGAGCGCGTTACTCGGAGGGAATCAAGCCTGAAATGTCCATTCTCCTCAGCACCATCCAAGTCATCACCAGGGGAATCTGCTAAACGGCCCCAGAAGAGCCCGCCTCCAAGAGCAGCAACTAAGAACCTGCCTACTTGCCATTACTGCGGCAAAGTAGGACATATTGAAAAAGAATGTAGACGCAAGCTGGGGCTCTGTATGGTTTGCGGATCTGGACAACACTTCTCAAAGGACTGCTCAGAACGTCGAGAGGGAGTTCCGAATCGACCAGCTCCACCTGTAGCTCTTCCAGCTGGGGGAGCAACACAGACAGGGCCTGGAGGAGCCAGGCCACCTCTACCACCTCAGGCAGCAATGTTCCAGCAAGCTCGTCAGCAAAGAGGTCCCGCTCAGGGACGGGGTCAGGCATATGCACTAGCAGTCACTGAGGAAGCTACTGCAGGCGAAGTGATAGCAGGTACCATATTAGTAGCTTCAATTCCTGCTGTAGCATTATTTAATTCTGGAGCCTCGCATTCATTTATTGCTGCTAGCTTCGTAGCCACACATAGAATAGCTACCGCACCTCTCTCGAAGATGAAGAGAATTCTAACTGGAGGTGGAATTATCCCGGTTAGTGATACCTGTAGATCATGTTCGGTAGTAGTCTGTGGCCGAGAGATGCGAGCCCAATTTCTGATCTTTTCTATGCCTGATTACGATGTTGTACTTGGTATGGACTGGTTAAGTCAGTACCATGCGACACTGGATTGCCGGCTTGGAAAAGTGATATTTAGACCCCCTAGCCTTCCTGAGTTTGAATTTCTTCGAGGAGCTGTAGAACAAGGGGTCCAGCCAACTCTTAGGGTATTAACTGTAGAAGAGGATTCAGGTTACCCAAGAGTCATCTCGGATTTTGTGGATGTATTTCCCGACGATCTTCCAGGTTTACCACCTGATCGGGAGATAGAATTCACAATAGACCTAACTCCAGGAGCCGAACCTATCACTTCATCGGTATATCGGCTAGCACCTAAGGAGTTAGTGGAGTTGAAAGCACAAGTTGACGACCTTCTGAAGAAAGGATTTATCCGGCCCAGTGTTTCACCGTGGGGAGCACCTATACTTTTTGTACCCAAGAAGGATGGAACTGTACGGTTGTGCATTGATTACAGAGCCCTTAATACTGTAACTATTAAGAACCGGTACCCATTACCACGCATTGATGACTTATTTAACCAATTGAGTGGTGCTAGGGTATTCTCAAAGATTGACCTTAGATTCGGTTATCACCAGATTAGGGTGAAGAAGGAAGATATCCCAAAGACGGCCTTCAGGACTAAGTATGGGCATTATGAGTTCCTAGTAATGCCGTTTGGTTTAACCAACGCACCTGCCGTATTTATGAGTTTGATGAACGGAGTCTTCCATCAGTACTTGGATAAGTTCGTGGTGGTATTCATTGATGATATCCTAGTCTACTCCAAGAACCACGAAGAGCACGAGGAACACCTCAGAATTGTGCTAGAAACTTTGAGAAGGGAGAAGCTATATGCCAAGCTCAGCAAATGTGAGTTCTGTATGGACAAGGTGCCATTCTTAGGACATATTATCTCGGGTGAAGGACTTTCTGTGGACCCAGACCCGACCCGACCCGACCCGACCCATTAGGCTGGGTTGGCTTGGTTCGGTTCAGCGGTTTGGTTCAGTTGGTTTGGTTTATTTCAAATAAACCCGGTTTATTTTAGGGTTTAATTTGGGTTTAAAAATACGTTAGTTTTTAGGGCTTTTAAAAATGCTTCCGGGGTCCAATAAATTCCCGAAAAATTATCCTATGTCCAGTTTTTCATTTCACACCCAAAAATATTATTTTATAATATTTCAATATTAATTATCATTATTTAAAAATCTTTTAATCCCAAAAATACCTTAGTTTTATTTACCGAAAATTCCCAGAAATTCCCAGAAAATTGCTAAAAATCCAAATTAAAAATTTCTAAAAAATTAGGGGGTTACACGTCCGCCCTTGGTATGATGGACACTTTGTCTTCGTGAGGATGATGACGCATAGAGTCAAGGCCGCATGTATGCTCTCGTCCGCGGTCTCTAAAAAGAGGGCCCCTGGGAACGTCCAAGTTCCTCCTATTTATAGCCATCATGCTGATGGTTGCAACTGTGGACACATATCACGGGTGGGCTGCCACGTAGCCTGGGTTGGGATATGCGGTTGATAAAATCTCGGGGTCGTTCTCAACCCGTTGTGTGCATGACTTGGTCAACTGGACACGTAGTCAACACTGATTGTATGAAGATCTTTCCAGTTGTAACGACACGATCTTGTAAACTGACTGTCACATAGGGCCGTTGCCGCATACGAGCTCTCATATGGCCTTGGTCTGATGAACACTTTGGCTTCATGAGGATGGGGATGCATAGAGTCGAGACCACATAGGACACATAGAATCTGGGACGCATGGGGAGCATGGAGTCTGGGACGAATGTTGCCAGAGACGCATGGGACGCATGGAGTCTGGTCCTCGTGGATATCTTGATGCTTAAATAGCTTGACGCATAGAGAACTTAGCTCATGGAGAGCTTGACTCATAGATGTTGTATGTATGCAGCTTGTAGTCTTGCTGCATGGATGCACTTACAGACTTGCTTTGGGTATCTAGACGAGTCCCTTGGCCGCATAGCTTCTCTGCAGCTTGACTAAGGCAAGATTTGAAAGCATATCTTCTGGCGCTTGTGTCACGACCCGATTCCGTAGAATCGTTTGAGACGTCCCCCGAATCGTGACCGCCGTGCGGACCTGGAGTTGCGCCCGCACAAGGCTTTAATGATTTGCATAGCAAGCACATATTCAGAGTACGCAGATAAATTGAAAACACAGATTTGAAACATGGAAAAGTTCTCTTTATTGATAATGAACATCTATTACAAACTCTTGAACGAGTTAGCTAATATGCCGAACGGCTTACAAAAGAGATGACTCAAAATGAGATAGCAGTCCTGTACATTATATCCCTTTACTAAACTTCAAAAGATATAGACCTCCTGGCTGGAGGATAGCTTTGCCACGGAGCTGCATTTGTGTATGAAGAGTTGCAAGCTCTGGTCTTCAAAAGGCTTCAAGGACGGCGCGATCAGGATGCGCTTACAGCTGGACTGGATCGGGTAGACGACTTCGGCTCCTCGCTCGGTTTGCCTTAGTGCGGAGAACCTGTTTCAACGAGGGTCATCATATCGAAACATGCTGGTGAAGGCGAGCTAGCCTGACTTTACCAATCAACACATTGTTTTAATGAAGCATGCATATTTGTGGGTTTCTATCTTGCCTTAGTTCATTTACAGTTAGCAGCATATAGAATTATACTGAAATGAACGTGCCACCGTTCGGTGGATTTTACCTGCCCGTCTGAATTACCTGCACAATACTTACCATGCCTTCCCTGCCACGAAGACACAAGTTAGTTTGCAACAGGTTTAAATATACAATAGATCACTGGCGTATGCCATAAGGGACACTAGTCATAGACGAGAATGGTTTGTAGCGAAAGTACAGTGGGTGCTACAAGCCACTCCGTCTAGTACAGTTGACTATACAGTAGAGTTCCGTCCGGACCGGATCGGTGCCAGTGCCCCAGCGACCATCCGCAGGAACCACTTACCTTGTGCACAAGTTGTCCATGATCGAACAGTATGTTTACTAAGTTAAGAGTTCATGCAGTTGAGGCAACAGTAGTACGGGACAGTCAGTATTGCATGATTCATTTAACATAGCCTCATTGAACAGTTTATCGCATACAAGATATTCCATACTTAGCACGATTTATAGAACAGTTATAAACGAACAAGCATGCAGTTCAGTATCCGTTCAGAAAGTTATATTGACAAGCATACGGAACCAAGTCTATTCTCTTTTATCTTGGTTTCTTTTATTATTACTTGGTATCGTTTGATCGGGGCGAAGGAGTGAAGCTTGGAAGCAGGGCTAGCTAATCGGGTTGGTAGCCACTCACTTAGATTTTGGAAAGGAGAAGGAAAGAGGCACTTCACGACTCCGCTCGCAAGTCGCCTACTGCTCGTTCACCTGCACACGAACAGCTCGATTAATATTCTTTTCTCTCTTTCCAATCTCGGAAATAGAAGTGCAGTTCAATGAACGAAAACAATGAAACCATAAAAACCGTTCAAGAAAAACAAGCAATCCCAAAACCAACTCAAAGCACGAAAGCAACAAGCGACATCGAAAACCGAGGCATAAAAGATAGCAGCGGAGAGGTCCCTCCTGACTCTGCCGCTAAGCCGATCCTTGGGGCGCAGTCCACTGAATATGGGAATCGATTCCGAAGAAACAAATCCATAACGAGGACGAGTTCTTAATTCAATCTATCCCGATCGAACGATACCGACTTGTGTTTCTTAGTCGCATTCTCCGCACCGGGAGAACGGGGCGCTACATCCTACCCAACTAATTGGAAGTTTCGTCCCGAAACTTAAGAATAGGACCTACCGTTAGGGATTATTCTGTTGGGGGCGACGTTTATTGAGGCGGCTCAGTGGACAGTCACGAACGGTATGGTTTGCTTCACCGCAAACTAAACATAAGCCAAGTTTCAGGCGACACTTATTTATTGCGTGCCCCGGCCGCCTGCAGAAGTGACATACTTTCTCTAACTTTTCTCCATGCTTGCCACCGTTGTTTGGACGCTTTGCAGCGTTGTTTCCTCTCTCGTTGCTTTGGCGTTTGTGATTGTAGGTATGCACAGCGCCGGCAGGAACATGAGGATATAGTGGTTCGAGAGATAGGGCGTGATTCATGACTTCACGTATTGTACGATACTGATGAACGGCTACGTGCGAATGGATGGCAGGGCGTAGTCCACCTTCAAACCTTCTAGCTCGACTCGCTACATCAGGTAAATAGGCCCTAGCGAATTTGGAGAGACGGTTGAATTCGGCGGAGTACTCTTTAACTGTCATGTTGCCTTGCCTCAGTTGTACGAAGTCGTTCTCCATTTGACGTTGTACTGGAGGGAGTACAAACTCCTCTTCGAACGCGGCACGAAAAGTCGTCCACGAGATCGCCTCCTCTCCGTGATCAAATTGGAGAGATCGTCGATGCACGTCCCACCAATCGTGTGCGTTGAGGCGGAGCTGTAGTTGCGCGCAGGAGACGCGCTTTTCTTCGGGGACCTCTAGCAGAGCGAAATGATCTTCAAGTTCGGCCAACCAATCTAGAGCTACGACTGGGTCCTCAGTCCCGTTGAATGGGGTGTTGCAGACTTTCTTGAAGTGGCCAAAGTCGAAGGCAGTCACGTCCCTCGCCCTTGGAATATGCGGCGTCTCTACTTCAAGCACGGGCTGTTCCACCGGAGTCGTTGCTGTTACGGCAGAATGGTTGGCAGCCAAAGTCTGAACGATCTGTTGCAGGGCATCCACCTGCTTCTGTTGGACTGAGAATCGTGCTTCTATATTGTCTTGAAACTTGAGCTGACTCTCTTCCGCCCGCTTCTCGGCCCGTTCATAGCGAGCCTCGTCCCTTTGTTGGTTTGCCTCCAACATCTGCAACATTCGTTGGACGGGATCGATGCTTGGCACGGCTCGCTGGCTCTCTGAACTTCCCGAAGTGCCCGAACTACTTTCTTGGCCTTGCTTTTCGTCCGGATTTTGCGCTGCAGGTTGCGCTGGAGCCATTCCTTCAAAAGAAGGTAAATTACATTAGGATCATAATGTATTATGGACTTATTGTATGAACGTATCTCATTTTGGCCTAGCGAGTTCAAGAGTTCGCATAGGAATTTGATCGTTAAAGGAACTTTTCTAGCACGAAGTCTAAGGAACTTGAATCTGTGCTCTGATACCACTAAGTCACGACCCAATTCCGTAGAATCGTTTGAGGCGTCCCCCGAATCGTGACCGCCGTACGGACCTGGAGTTGCGCCCGCACAAGGCTTTAATGATTTGCATAGCAAGCACATATTCAGAGTACGCAGATAAATTGAAAACACATATTTGAAACATGGAAAAGTTCTCTTTATTGATAATGAACATCTATTACAAACTCTTGAACGAGTTAGCTAATATGCCGAACGGCTTACAAAAGAGATGACTCAAAATGAGATAGCAGTCCTGTACATTATATCCCTTTACTAAACTTCAAAAGATATAGACCTCCTGGCTGGAGGATAGCTTTGCCACGGAGCTGCATTTGTGTATGAAGAGTTGCAAGCTCCGGTCTTCAAAAGGCTTCAAGGACGGCGCGATCAGGATGCGCCTACAGCTGGACTGGATCGGGTAGACGACTTCGGCTCCTCGCTCGGTTCGCCTTAGTGCGGAGAACCTGTTTCAACGAGGGTCAGCATATCGAAACATGCTGGTGAAGGCGAGCTAGCCTGACTTTACCAATCAACACGTTATTTTAATGAAGCATGCATATTTGTGGGTTTCTATCTTGCCTTAGTTCATTTACAGTTAGCAGCATATAGAATTATACTGAAATGAACGTGCCACCGTTCGGTAGATTTTACCTGCCCGTCTGAATTACCTGCACAATACTTACCATGCCTTCCCTGCCACGAAGACACAAGTTAGTTTGTAACAGGTTTAAATATACAATAGATCACTGGCGTATGCCATAAGGGACACTAGTCATAGACGAGAATGGTTTGTAGCGAAAGTACAGTGGGTGCTACAAGCCACTCCGTCTAGTACAGTTGACTATACAGTAGAGTTCCGTCCGGACCGGATCGGTGCCAGTGTCCCAGCGACCGTCCGCAGGAACCAGTTACCTTGTGCACAAGTTGTCCATGATCGAACAGTATGTTTACTAAGTTAACAGTTCATGCAATTGAGGCAACAGTAGTACGGGACAGTCAGTATTGCATGATTCATTTAACATAGCCTCATTGAACAGTTTATCGCATACAAGATATTCCATACTTAGCACGATTTATAGAACAGTTATTAACGAACAAGCATGCAGTTCAGTATCCGTTCAGGAAGTTATATTGACAAGCATACGAAACCAAGTCTATTCTCTTTTATCTTGGTTTCTTTTATTATTACTTGGTATCGTTTGATCGGGGCGAAGGAGTGAAGCTTGGAAGCAGGGCTAGTTAATCGGGTTGGTAGCCACTCACTTAGATTTTGGAAAGGAGAAGGAAAGAGGCGCTTCACGACTCCGCTCGCAAGCCGCCTACTGCTCGTTCACCTGCACACGAACAGCTCGATTAATATTCTTTCCTCTCTTTCCAATCTCGGAAATAGAAGTGCAGTTCAATGAACGAAAATAATGAAACCATCGAAACCGTTCAAGGAAAACAAGCAATCCCAAAACCAACTCAAAGCACGAAAGCAACAAGCGACATCGAAAACCGAGGCATAAAAGATAGCAGCGGAGAGGTCCCTCCTGACTCTGCCGCTAAGCCGATCCGTGGGGCGCAGTCCACTGAATATGGGAATCGATTCCGAAGAAACAAATCCATAACGAGGACGAGTTCTTAATTCAATCTATCCCGATCGAACGATACCGACTTGTGTTTCTTAGCCGCATTCTCCGCACCGGGAGAACGGGGCGCTACAGCTTGGACTCAAATTTTTCATGCTTCTACAGTCACGCCATGCTCCTAGAATACTAGATAAATACGAGTACTGACATGGCCAACCACAAGCGTCTACAGTCTTGGGACCAATCTTTCTCTTTTTAGGTTCGGGAATTCCGACTTTAGCAAGGCATCCCCAAACTCTAAGGTAATTAATCCTAGGAGCTCTACCTTTCCAAAGCTCATAGGGAGTCTTATCTTTTGTCTTACTAGGAATCCTATTAAGAATGTAACAGGCAGTTAAAAGGGCTTCTCCCCACAAGTTATCAGGAGCACCAGAGCTGAGAAGCATGGCATTCACCATATCTAACAGAGTGCGGTTCTTGCGTTCAGCAACTCCGTTAGACTGAGGTGAATATGGAGCAGTTACCTCATGAATTATTTCATGTTCTTCACAGAAGTTAATCATTTCGTTTGAAGTATATTCTCCACCACGATCAGATCTAAGGATCTTAATCTTTCTTTCTAATTGATTCTCAGCTTCAGATTTGTAGACCTTAAATTTATCTAGAACTTCATCTTTGGTTTTGAGAAGGTAGATATAACAATACTTTGAATAATCATCTATAAACGTAACAAAGTATTTTCTACCGCCTCTGGTCAAAATCCTATTTGAGTTACATACATCACTATGGATAAGTTCTAGAATGTCAGAATTTCTTTCTACAGATTTAAATGATAATTTAGTGTGTTTGGCTTGAACACAAATCTTAAATTTGTGTTTGTCGTCTATTGGAGTCTTGAAAATAAGATCTAAAGTCATCATTCTTTTAATAGAACCTAGGTAAATAGCAAATAGCAATGCCCAGTAAGAATAATTAAATATGGTTTTTTGCTATGATAAATATTAAGCAAATTGAATTTTCTAGAATAAAAATTAAACTACTGCAACTTAATAATATTGGCTACAGTAAGAATAATTTTTCTACAAGTTAAAGCTTGCTATAGTCAGAATTTTTCAAATTTTCAATTGATAAATTATCAACTATGCTACAGTAACTATCAACTTTTAATTTATTAATCAACTTTGTTCCATAAAATTTTATGTTACTATGCCAACAATATGTTGCTACAATATTATGAATTAAGCAATGCCCAAACAAAAAAAATTTCAGTTATGTAGCAAGAATAGGCAACAAATATTAACCTATCATACTAAGAAATATATATATAATAAACGGTTAAATTTTTTATTTTTCTTTAGCAGAGAATAAGTAATGGTCCGTTAACAATATTTCTGAAGCTTTCTAGCAAGATTTAGATGAACAATTCTAACATACGAATCAACTCTTAGATTGTTAGATAAATTGTCGTTTTCTTATTGAAAACTTTCTGAATCAAGAGAAAGAAAAAAAAATTTAGATTGATGTTACCGGCCTATGGGGAAGTCGTGCACGAAGCACTGCCCTAAGAGTTGATTCGGGATCTGTGTGCAAACGTTTTCCGAAGCTCCTACTGGTAAAACCCCCGCACTACCGGTATCTCGTCGCCGCACACGACTCGGAGAGAATGTTCAGGACTTAGCTCTGCCCAGAGCTAGGAGATGAGTGAAACGACGAAAAATGAACTGAATAATATGTTAGCAGAGACGAGTGAAACGACGAAGAATTAACTGAAAAATATTTGTTGAGCAATGGTTTTTTTTTTTAGCAGTTGTGATTATTAAGACTGTCCTAGTAGCCCTTGACAGAAAGAAAAAAATTTGCGGCTCATGGAACACTGACTTCTAGATACATAAGATTATCCGTTTATATATGCCATATAATATAGGCAAGCATGTGGTTCTCTAGAAGTTGGACCCACCAAACATATTTATTGTTTTTGGTAATCACTTTCTTAAGAGTCAAAGTCGAGAGTTTTTCTTTCCTCTTATTTTTTGCTATTCCTGGATGATAGCGAGAGGAACATTGCATCAGGGGAAGCTCTCTGGCTGGTTGTGGGACTTTGGAACCGCATTGGTAAGCTGTCATTCATTCTCACTGGAGTAAAAGACATACATACATACATGTCAAGCTTCCTGAATAACTAGTAATGGTGTATTGTAAGGCTAGGAGCAAATTATCTTTGGCAAATTCTGAAGGCACTTTATAAATTGTTTTATAAATTGTTTTGCATAGGACAGTCTAAATTTTTTTTTTTCTGTTTATTTACAAGAATATCATTTAATTTTTTTTTACTTGAGAGCAGTCCAAATCCTCATATAAAAGTCAATGAGTTCTACTTTTCAGTACAATTTTTTTTTTCCAGGACTGTCACAGTGTTGCAGTCCTAAATAATTATGACTATAAAAAAAAATTTAACAGTTCTTTCGATTGGAAGGACTGTCAACATTGTTACATCCTAATTATTATGACTGTCCTTCTAATTTGGAAGAAATGCCAACTTTGTGACAGTCCTAAATAATTAGTACTGTAAAACAAATTAACAGTCATTACTATTGGAAGGACTATCAATTTTGTTTACAGTCCTAACAAAGAGGAAAAGAAGAAGAAGAAGAAGAAGAAGAAGAAGAAGTAGCAGCAACAGTAGCAGCTTCAAGGACGGGGTGCGGGGGCGGACGACGGCGAGCGGGGGCGGTGCGGAGCGGAGGTGCAGGATGGACGCTCACGGGGTGCGGGGTGCGCGGGGCGAAGGTGCGGGATGCGAGACGGACGCTCGCGGTGTGCGGACTAGCGCGGGACGGACGCGCGCGGGTTGCGGGGGGATGCACGTGGCGGAGGCGCGCCCTGGGGCGGGTCCGCTACAGCGACGACAGCAGCAGTGGCAACAACAACAGCCCCCGCGCGCGCACCTCCGCCTCATCCCCCATCTCCCGCCGCCGCCTCCTCCTACTCCTCATGCGGTTGAGGTTAGGGTTAGGGTTAGGTTTGGGGGTTTGAAAATTTGAAAGAGAGTAAAAATTTTAAATGAAATATTTTGAGAATGTTTGGAAGGATTGGACTGTCCAGAGTAAATTTTGAGATGTCCTAAATAAGAGTTACAAAAATCTAAACTGTCCTGAAGTAATAGACCGGAGTAAATAACTATTGGAATGTCTTTAGAATTTGTCATTATCTTTTGACAACAACTAGCATAAGACCATCTTTTAGAGTAAAACTTTGATACATATGGCTTTATCAAAGAGCCACTGCAAGACAAGTGAGCCCCTCTACTCTCTTCGCAAAACGTGCATACACATACACATACACATACACATACACACACACACAAACATACATATATATATATATATATATATATATATATATATATATATATATATATATATATATATATATATATATATATATATATTATTATTATTATTATTATTTATTTTATTTTTTGGATTATCACTCTTATGTATTTTCAGGTTTTTTTTTATGATCACAGCCGTTAGATTTATTTTAAGTCATATAATCTTAACCGTTGATTTCAACCATTCAAATCAATGGTTAAGATTATATGCCTTAAACAAGATACAACGGTTGTGATAATAGAAATGCTTTGGAGATACAAAAATGTCGGAATCCCGCTCTCTCTCTCTCTCTCTCTCTCTCTATATATATATATATATATATATATATATATATATATATATATAAAGGCCTACAAACTCAGCACGAAGGTCCCACACATCTCTTAATTCCTCCAAAGAGAAATTAAATGGCGCCTGTTAGAATTTTTTTTGCTGTCTTTTATTATTGTAAAATTTCAGAATACAAAAATAAAATTAGATGTTACCGGCCTCTGGGGAAGTCGTGTACGAAGCACTGCCCTAAGAGTTTATTCGGGATCTGTGTGCAGACGTTCCCGAAGCTCCTAGTGGTAAAACCCCCGCACTACCGGTATCTCGTTGCCGCACACGACTTGGAGAGAACGACCAGGACTTAGCTCTGCCCAGAGCTTGGAGATGAAGACGAAGAAATGAACAGAATGTTGACAGAGGTTTCGTAAGAATATTTTCTGATTATTTACAAAGAAAACTGTCCGATATATATAAAACTATTGTGTAACGGTCAGAATTAATTCTCTATTAATTCAGACGTTACACAAGAGAATAAATAACGAACCTGGACACAAAACCGGTTCAGAAATATTTTGTAACGTTCAGAAATTAATTTTCTAACGTTTAGAAAATTAAATAAAAATGAAGAGGAGCAAAAAGATTTTTAGGGTCCCAGCCCGAACCCGAAGAGGAAATCGGATCGGCATTCGGCGCCCGCAGATGTGGGCGCGTACCCGCACCCGTTACGCGCGGCGAACCAAACCGAGCCGAGCCGGGCCGGGCGGCGGCGGCGGCGCGCGCGTGTGGCCCAAGGGTTCCCCACACAACAACTTAATAGAGCAAAGGAGAGAAACTAATATATGTACACATGAAGGCTTTGGTGCATCCGATGTGGGACTAAAGAAAGGAAGAGGGACTTGAGCTTTTGCAAGAAAAGCAAAACCAAAACCAACAATCCCCCCCCCAAAAGGTCAAGTTCCGAAACAGAGATAAGAGTGAAGTAAATAGAGATTGATTAGCAAAATAGAGAGAGAGAGCATCTGGGCAGTAAAATACTATGCATAGATGAGATGGACTACAGCTTTGAATCTCACGTAGTGACTATTGCCTTAATCTGAAGAAGTGCTTGATGGACTATGCCTTGAATCAGACTTCTTGAACCAGATTTAGAAAATAGCACACATAGTACGCTAGAGGTCCTTGGTCTATCGGGTGGCGCTTTTAAATGGCCATGCGCACTTTCCACATTCATGAGAGTTGTGTGGGATCGCCCTGTCCCATAGTCGCGGCCTTCACGACCTCTCATATAGGTAAGTCCTTAATGGTTGGTGATATGAATCAACCTAGCATTACAGCTTGGACCTATTAAGAGTTTAAACTCATCCTAACCATATCACACAGGAACACTGTCACCATAGGGATGGGGAGTCATTGTACACATGTACAGCCGCTTGGGCTTTATTTTAATGAGATTTTAATCTCGAGTCAGTGTTCCATAAAGTCACCTAAGTTCAGCTTGTTTCTACCCATTGAACCGGCTTCTTGGGATCTCCAGTCAGACTCGGTTGGGTTGCCACTGCTGGTGACTAACTTATGGGCTTAACCCCATCTCCCTCGATGATTCTAGGATCAAAGTCCTAGACAGACCCTTCGTCAAGTGATCTGCAAGGTTCTTTTCTGACTTTTTATAGTCAAGAACCACATATTTGCCTAGAAGGCTTTTTATTGATTTGAAGCGCAGCTGCAGGTGCCTGTTCATCTTAGCATTCACAGAATCATGCTTTAGTAGTTCAATAACAGATTTATTATCACAATTTATAGAAATTGCAGGAACAGGACTAAGAGAAACAGGTATATGCATAATAAGATTTTTAAGCCAATCAGCTTCTGTGCAAGTTGTATCTAAAGCTATCATTTCAGAGTCCATTGTACTCCTAGCTATGATAGTTTGCTTACAAGAGCTCCAGGAGATTGCAGCTCCTCCTAAAGTAAATACATATCCAGTAGTAGATTTTATATCATGTGAGTCGGTTACCCAGTTTGCATCTGAATAACCTTCTATGATATCAGGGTGCCTAGTAAAATGAAGTTTGTAATCTAGGGTGCCCTTAAGATATCTAAATACCCTATCCAAGGCAGTCCAATGTGACTGATTTGGGTTACTGGTATATCTGCTTAGTCTCCCAATAGCAAATGCAATATCAGGTCTTGTCCTGTTTGTTATATACATAAGGGAGCCTATCATCTGGGAATATTTATGTTGTTCCAAAGGTGGTCCTTCATTCTTTTTCAGTACAATACTGCTGTCATAAGGAGTAAGGACAGGTTTCTTATCAAATAACTCAAATCTTTTAGCATTTTTTCAATTGAATATGCTAAAGATAGAGTATAACCCTCTTTGTCTTTGGTCACTTGCATTCCTAAAATTAGGTTGGCTTCTCCTAGTTCTTTCATATCAAACTGGCTAGATAAATAGTTCTTTGTAATATTTATCAATTCCAGTGATGATCCTAGGATAAGGATGTCATCTACATACAAGCATAAAATGACACAATTTTTACATGTACCTTTAGAGTATATACATTTGTCATACTCATTTGACAAGAAATCATATTCACAAATTACTTTGTCAAATTTATTGTGCCATTGTTTGGGAGCTTGTTTCAGGCCATAGAGGGATTTTACTAGTCTGCAGACTTTCTTTTCTTGACCTTTAGCAATGAAACCTTCAGGTTGGTCCATATAAAGTTCTTCCTCTAGATCTCCATTCAAAAATGCTGTCTTTACATCCATTTGATGGATTAGCATATCATGAATGGATGCTAAGGCCAAGAGAGTTCTAATGGATGTGATCCTAGCTACAGGAGAGTAGGTATCAAAATAATCTAACCCTTTCTTCTGGGTAAAACCCTTAGCAACTAATCTAGCTTTGTATTTCTCTATAGTACCATCGGCTCTGAGTTTCTTCTTGAAAATCCACTTACAACCTATTGGTTTATTCCCTAAAGGTAGATCTGTTAGAAACCAAGTATTATTCTCCATGATGGAGTTGTATTCACTCTTAATAGCTTCTTTCCAGAAGGGAGCATCAGGAGACGACATTGCTTCTTCATAAGTTGAGGGATCACCCTCTATCAAAAATATGAAGAATCCTTCTCCTAAATTTTTTTCAATCCTATTCCTTTTACTCCGTCTTGGTTCTAAGTCTTGTTCAGATTGAGAGCTAGGTATTTGGACTTGAGAACTAGTAGAGGGTATGGAGGAAGAGATTGAACTTCTATCCTTAAAAGGAAATATGTTTTCAAAGTAAACTGCATCTCTTGCTTCTATAATGGTATTGTTAGAGATTTCATTTACTTCTGAGTGAGTCACTAGAAATCTATTGGCATAGCTGTCTAAGGCATATCCTATGAAAATAGCGTCTACAGTCTTGGGACCAATCTTTCTCTTTTTAGGTTCGGGAATTCCGACTTTAGCAAGGCATCCCCAAACTCTAAGATAATTAATCCTAGGTGCTCTACCTTTCCACAGCTCATAGGGAGTCTTATCTTTTGTCTTACTAGGAATCCTATTAAGAATGTAATAGGCAGTTAAAAGGGCTTCTCCCCATAAGTTATCAGGAGCACCAGAGCTGAGAAGCATGGCATTCACCATATCTAACAGAGTGCGGTTCTTGCGTTCAGCAACTCCGTTAGACTGAGGTGAATATGGAGCAGTTACCTCATGAATTATTCCATGTTCTTCACAGAAATTAATTATTTCGTTTGAGGTATATTCTCCACCATGATCAGATCTAAGGATCTTAATCTTCCTTTCTAATTGATTCTCAGCTTCAGATTTGAAAACCTTAAATCTATCTAGAACTTCATCTTTGATTTTTAGAAGGTAGATGTAACAATACTTTGAATAATCATCTATAAACGTAACAAAGTATTTTCTACCGCCTCTGGTCAAAATCCTATTTGAGTCACATACATCACTATGGATAAATTCTAGAAGGTCAGAATTTCTTTCTACAGATTTGAAAGGTAATCTAGTGTGTTTGGCTTGAACACAAATCTCACATTTGTGTTTGTCATCTATTGGAGTCTTGGGAATAAGGTCTAAAGTCATCATCCTTTTAATGGAACCTAGGTTCACATGACCTAGTCTGCCATGCCAAATATTTGAAGATTCTATATTGGAGACAATGAGAGAACAATCAGACATTTTATTCATTGTACTTAAAATGAAAAGACCGTCTTTTACAAAGCCTTTTCCTATAAAAGAGTCATGCTTAGAAAAAACTACTTTATTAGCCTCCATTACAATTTTGTATCCTGAGGCTACAAGAAGGGATCCACTAACTAGGTTTCTCCTGACTGACGGCACATGAAGAACATCATGAAGAGTTAGGATTTTTTCTGATGTCATCTTCAGGTTAACTTTTCCTCTTCCAATAATTTGTGCCGTTGAGCCATCTCCTAGGGTCACACCTCCTCCACTTGATTCCTGATAGTTTGAAAACCAGGAGCGATCAAACGAAACGTGAACATTAGCTCCACAATCCAACCACCAATCATCAGAATGGTAAAAGAGGTTAATAAGGGGTTGAAAGCTTACAGACCTAAAGAAACTCGAAGAACCTTTGTGAAGCATGTTCGCTTCTGGTGATGAAGGTTGTGGTGGTTAGACTGAAAGTTTTTCTTCTTCTTGAAGAAATTCTTCTTGGGTTTATAAGGAAAAAATAGACTTGGGTTTTCCTTGGCCTTCTACAAGGTTTACCTTAGCTTTAGATTCAGTCTTAGGCTTAGACCTCAATCTAATTTGTTCTTCGGTTCTAATTTTCTTTAGGACTTGATTTTAGGTAAGAACTCCTTGTGTATGGATAAGTTCCTTAGAAATATCAGACCAAGAGGGAGGTAGCTTGTAGGTGGTCTTTGCTAATCAGTCTGAAAATATATAAATTATTTAATAACAATGTCTAGGATAATAGTTTAGGTGGTCTTTGCTAATCAATCTTAAAATCTTTAGTTTTTCAAGTGTTGATCAACTCAGGTTAGCTGTAGGGGCCGGTTCTCAGCTAGCGGCGGTCCGAAGACTCTTAAGTACCGTGTCGCTTGGGGTTGTTTATACCAGGTTGACAGAAGGACCCTTTCGGCTTGTGCCCGAGTTTGTCTCTACTCTGAAACTTTAGATTCAAGATTTTATTTACAGTTTACTTTACTAAACTATTTTATTTTTGGTCCTAGATTGGTTTCAAAAACTAAGTGATTAAAATTAAGCAAATTGTATTAACAGTAATTAAGCAAAATAATTTGCTCCAGCATCCAGCAACTAATAAGTAATACTAATCAACAGAACAATTGAGCAATGGTAAGTACCAAATGAGTAGTGCAACTTAGATTGCAAGTTTTATAAGTAACAAATTTGCTACAGTAATAAAATAATTGTTTGGTTACAGCATAAATTTTTTAACTACAAAACTTGTTAACAAGTATTGATAATCCACAACAAGTAGCAAGTAGCAATTTAACAACCAGTTTTATTTTTCTTCAGTGAAAACAGAAACAGTATTAACTTAAATTGCTATAGAACAAATTTATAGAAAATTTCTACTGTTAACTTGAATTGCTACAGTAACTATTGTGAACAAATACAGTAACTATTTGCTACAGAAACTATTGTGAACTTTAATTTGCTATAGAACAAGTTGTGAACAAATTGCTATAGAAACGAAATTAACGGTTAATCTTGTAGAAACGAAACATTATTAACTTTTGAAATCAACAGTTAATTTTGTAGAAACGAAAAAGTATTAACTTTTGAGATCTAGATTCCTTTCTAATTGCTATAGAACAAATTGCTATAGAAACAAAATTATTATAGGACTAGCAACAGTAACTAATTCTTTTTTTTTTTCAACAGTAACTAGGAAATTAAATAAACAATAACTAGCAAATAGTGCTTCTAGTAAGTAGCAAATAGTGCTTCTAATAACTAGCAAACAGAATCAACAGTAAGTAGCCAATATGGTCTAAGGCGGCAGATTAAGGTTCTGATCCGAAAGGGCAGTGTTTGTTGAACAGTAATTAGCAAATAGTGAGAAATAATTGTAACAAAAGTATTGAAACAATTCTAACAGTATAGAAAATTCTAACAAAAACTATTATAACAAAAATAAACTCTTAGATTGTTAGAATTTTTTTGCTGTCTTTTATTATTGTAAAATTTCAAAATACAAAAAAAAAATTAGATGTTACCGGCCTCTGGGAAAGTCGTGCACGAAGCACTGCCCTAAGAGTTTATTCGGGATCTGTGTGCAGACGTTCCCGAAGCTCCTAGTGGTAAAACCCCCGCACTACCGGTATCTCGTTGCCGCACACGACTTGGAGAGAACGACCAGGACTTAGCTCTGCCCAGAGCTTGGAGATGAAGACGAAGAAATGAACAGAATGTTGACAGAGGTTTCGCAAGAATATTTTCTGATTATTTACAAAGAAAACTGTCCGATATATATAAAACTATTGTGTAACGGTCAGAATTAATTCTCTATTAATTCAGACGTTACACAAGAGAATAAATAACGAACCTGGACACAAAACCGGTTCAGAAACATTTTTGTAACATTCAGAAATTAATTTTCTAACGTTTAGAAAATTAAATAAAAATGAAGAGGAGCAAAAAGATTTTTAGGGTCCCAGCCCGAACCCGAAGAGGAAATCGGATCGGCATTCGGCGCCCGCAGATGTGGGCGCGTACCCGCACCCGTTACGCGCGGCGAACCGAGCCGAGCCGGGCCGGGCGGCGGCGGCGGCGCGCGCGTGTGGCCCAAGGGTTCCCCACACAATAACTTAATAGAGCAAAGGAGAGAAACTAATATATGTACACATGAAGGCTTTGGTGCATCCGATGTGGGACTAAAGAAAGGAAGAGGGACTTGAGCTTTTGCAAGAAAAGCAAAACCAAAGCAAAACCAAAACCAACAGCGCCCAGGAGACTCAAACCTGCAACCTCCTATGTAATATGCATCGGTCTTAACTACTAGGCTAGACGTCATTTGCAAATTATTATAAATATTGTCGTTCCTATGAATCGAACTCAAACAACCAAGAAAAATACCTCCCACCTTAACCACTTGAGTTAGAATTGTTTATATATATATATATATATATATATATATATATATATATATATATATATTGAAAGGGATCAAATCCACCTTCTTTTCTGTCTACCCCAAGCATACTTCCTATTCACATGATTGGATGGACTTTAAGTCATCTAATCTTAACCGTTGATTTATCAACGGTTAAGATTAGATGACTTAAAGCTCATCCAACGGTATTAACATGGAGGATATTTTGGGTGGATCATGATCCCAACCCCCCCCCCCCCCCCCCCCCCCCCCTCTCTCTCTCTCTCTCTCTCTCTCTCTCTCTATATATATATATATATATATATATATATATATATATATATATATATATATATATATATATATAAACTTTGAGGAGAGGTGCACTTGTCATACAGTGGTTGTATCAAAATTTTGATACAACCATATGTATCAAAGTTTTACTCCATCTTTTAAATAGTCAAAATGTTAAAGAGCACTACAAAAAATTAGGATTATCTGCTCTAATTTTTTTTTCCTTTGTTTTATGTTCATTATACAGTGTACTTTTATTTTGAAAATAATTAAACGGAATATTTTTGTTTTAAAAATAATGTAAATGGATAATTAAACTAACCATTCTTATGTTTTTCACAATAAAGGTACATCGTTTCAATTATTTCAAAATAAGGATATCTTGTTTATTAAACGTAAATTCTTAGGGGGGTTAGCGTAAATAATTCCAAAAGTTACTAGACACAATATTTTTTTGATAGTTCTATGCACATTCATAATTGTCAAAAAAATTTGCAGCCCCTGCTATTTTTATAGTTGTGAATATGCACAGAACTACTGTCAGAATTTTGACAGTACGGTAAAGTCCCAGGAAACTCAATAACTAGGTTGGAGTCGGCTCTTTGTGTGGCAAACCCCAACTACACCAACCAAGCCCAGGAGTGTTTCATCAATCATCAAAATTGGTGACACAAAATCGAAGATGGCTGCTGAAAAAATGCTCTGGGGTGACGACACCTAACCAAACCGATCTGATCAATTCACTAAATAGTTCCTGGACCAAAATTCAAGAGATTTTGGGCAAGCTCTGCATGTAAAAACATCTCTAAATTTTTCTAGAGGAGCAAATTATCAACTATCAGGTGACCATCTTTTTTTAGTCACTACAAAAGTGACTAGGGCCTGAACAGAACTGGTCAAGAAAACAAGATCATAGATGTACTATCGAAGTAGTAATGGGATTTATGTGCATATGGACCAACAATGTATAAAGTTGGGATGGAAAAAAAAAATGTTTGAGAAGAGAGTAGCAACTGAACTAGATCCCTCCAAATGAAGAAGAAATTCAGCAACCCCACCCTTTTAGGTCTTGTTTGGTTCGCGGAAAGAGAAGGAACTAGCTTTTTTTTTTTTTTTTTTTTTTTTTGAGAAATTACAATTTCTGTTAGGTCTCGTTTGATTTGCAAAAAATAAAAGAAAAAAATCAATTCCTTCTTCTTTTCCTTCATTTGAGAAATTACAATTCCTATTCATTTTCCTTTTCCTTTTTCGTATTTGGAGAGGCCAAAAAAAATTGAAGAAAAAATAAATTTTCTATGATGGAAAAGTGATTCATTTCTTGTGTGTGGGGGAAACCATTTTTTTCCCCTTCTTATGGGAATCATTTTTCTTTTCTCATATTTTCTTTTGACATCCAAACATAGGAAATAAATCACTTTCCTTTTCCAATGCCAAGATTCAACGAACCAAGTGAGGCATTAATTTTTATTTTCGGTGTTTAGAAAGACCCAAAAAATCGGAAGGAAAAATGAATAACTGAAGGTGGGCCCCTTCTATTTTTTTCCTCTTGAAAATCAATTTACTTTCTTGCTCATTTTCTTTGGCATCCAAATACATGTTAGAAGAATACTTATAATATAAATATATTACTTTTCAGAGATTTATAAGATAACAAAGAAACAAAAGAAAATTGTTACCGGTCTTCGGGGAAGTCGTGCACGAAACACTGCCCTAAGAGTTGATCCGAGGTCTATGTGCAGACGTATCTCAGAAGCTCCTAGTGGTAAAACTCCCTGACTACCGGGTTCTCTTCGTTGCACACAACTCGGAGAGAGAGACCGAACTTAGCTCTGCCCAGAGCAAGAATTTAGAGAACAGAATGGTTTGAGAGAGAGAGAGGTGTTTCACGTAGGAGAGTTTTCTGTTCCAAAAAATGAAGAAGGAAGAGACTACAGTATATAGGCAGTCCCAAGACACAGCCACGGGATAGGACAGTAAAGTCTCATAAACAGGTCATTAAGGAACAATTTCAAGAAAGGAAAGAAACGTGAAGGAAAGCTGTCAAATGAGCTGTTACAGAAGCTGTCACGCCCCAGTCCCAAAATATCGAGGGACTGGACACGTGGCAACGGCCAGCAGTACGCACCGATGGATAACCCAATTTAATGGAGCCATCAGGGCGTACTTAAGCTGTAAATAAGGTCTACTACAACAAGTCACACTAATCTCATCCATAAAGATAAAGAAATAACTGCAAAATGAAATGGAAATAAGTAGCAACAATAATCACAGCAAGTCAGTCGGAGAAACAATCCGACTTAAGTCTGAATAACTGGCTCTATAGGCCAGGAACAAAAGAGGTAAACATGAAATAGTACTGAGTACTGGAACAGGCACTCAGGAGAAGTCCTCGGCAGTCACCTCGTCTTCAGTGTTTGGTTATATTCCAGCAATAGCTTCAGCTCCGGTCCCGTATACCTCGGGGTACTGCTCCTCTGCTAAACCTGGGGACATAATCCATTCCAGGTCCTCAGTGGACATAGCAAGGCACAAGTAATACAAGCCAAATGAATAAGCAGTGCAGTAAATAAATGAACAGCAGGATAAACTAAGTAACCATCTATGTGATATGCAAATGAGAGCAACACTAGTACTCAGGCTGAGACCGCTATAAGCTCTGTGTCGGCGAGCAGGTAGCAGCAATAACACGTAAAGGGTCTAGCTCTGCTAGAGAGTCTACAACCTCACAATAATAGTAGATATATATATAGAACAGCCTGTAGCCTGTGTGTCTCTCCCCACCCAATGTAATCACGCAAGCCATGACCATAACGTCTCATGTCCATGTCAGCGGGATTATAGCTAATACAACAAGTCATACTGTCTATAACTAAAACAACTCTGTCAAGTCCTGTATCCTATACAGAATCACCACGAATGTCTCAGGAGGATTCTGTCCATGATAGTGTCAAGTGTCCTGGGTTGTAGGGTACTTGATAGGTCAAGTACAAGAGTAAGGGGATCGTAAATCCATCTCTAAATGACGAACCCAACACCGCGTACGGTGTCGGCACCCGACTATGATCGGACACTAGGTACGTCATACGTTCCCTAGGTTAAGCAGTTTAAATCAGTTTATATGAATTTACACAAGACATCCAGCAGAGTATTTTTACAGATAATATGAAAATAATGACTGCAAGTTTGGCAAGGTGCACTTGCCTGATGTTTGAATTCCACTTAGGTCCTGGTTTCGAAAATTTCCAGAGATGTCTCCGAAAGCTGAAATAAACAGTACCATCACGCTCAGAAGGTGTCAAACAGATAGGAACGCCTGTCCTTGGGTCCAATTTGGAGACAAGGGCAAAAACGGTAGTTTCTGCCCAAAACGGGGTCCACCGGTGGGCCTGCTTTGCACCGAAAAATGTGTCGGGGTCATCGGTCTCCAAATTCACCAAACTTAGTGTCAACAGGTCAGGAACGCTGATACGAACCCAACGGAACTCTCAGATTTGAATTTCGATGAGCCGATCACAAAATCGCCCGTCGAGCGGGGCCTGTGGGGCCCACGACACGCGATTTCGTCAACGTTCTCAGAATCGAACCAAACTTGACCCACAGGACCAACGTATCGCTACGAGTCCGATGGCGCAAGTTTTATCTCGATCTGACGTGTGTGCACGAAGTTAGGGTGAATTACAGAAAAGGCGGATACGGGGCGATGTCCGCGGATACGCATTGATTTCGGTGTGCACGCACACCCGAATCAGCTTCCGTGAAGTCCCACACGTCCGTATCAACGAGGCGCACGTATCTGTGAAGACCGCACGCGACCAAGTCGTCCCGTTTGGCAGGGCGTACTCAGTTCCGGGGTAAAACAGGATCTGGTTTTTCCTGTTTTTGGATCGCGGTGTGCGATCACCACAGGACGCGATGCCCCGAGCGGTTTGTCCGGGCACCGAGAGGGTCATACAGGCTTCGCGTAGAAATTTACAGAATCGAAATCAGAGGTCCGAGGTGTGAGATACGAGTACCTGAATGAGGCTTCACGAAACGGGGTTTGCCGCGTCCGTCTCGTGTCCCGGACACGTGTCCACTGCTAGGGCTAGGGTTCCCTGTGTCCGGGTCTGTGTCCGTGTCTGCTGCTGGCGGACACAGCAGAGGCGGCGTTGGCGGCTGAGGGAGGAGGACGGCGTCGCCGGGGACGCGGGCTCGCAGGTCGGCTCCGACAGAGATCACCGGAGGCGGAGGCGGGTGGAGGATATGGAGGAGGAGGACGGCTCTGGGAAGGAGGAGGGGAGGCTGGACGGCGGGTGGAGGTCGGCGCAGGGGCGGTGGTCCGGCGGAGGGCAGCGGCTAGGGGAGGGGACTGGGGCCGGAGCTAGGGCACGGTGGTGGAGGGTTTGATCTGGGGGGAGGAGGACCGGAGGGGTGGAATTTATAGGGGGCTCGGGGCGGGGGTTGGCCGAGGACGTGGCCGGGGAACGGGGAGGGGCGTCGGGTCGTGGGGGCGTGGACGGGGCGGTTCTCCGGCGACATGGCCGGAGAACGCGGGGTGGAAACATGGGGGAGGGGAGATGGGCATGCGGGTCGGGTCGGGCGGCGGGCTCCGGGTGAGCGGACCCGCCCGACCCGCTAGGGTGACCGGGCTGGGTCTGGGCTGCTAATGGGCTCGGCCCACTGGGCCGGGCCGGGCCCAAAACTAAAAAAAAACAGTAATAATAATATAAATAATAATAATAATAATAATAATTAATAATTTAATTAGGAAAATAGTTTTTAGGCTTTTAAAAATAGGTCTGAGGTCCAAATAAATCCAGAAAAATTATCCTAAGTCTGATTTTCTATTTTACACCATAAAATCATATTTTTATCACATTTTAATATTATTTATTAGCAATTTAAAATTCTACAATCACCACAGCACATATTGTAAATTCCTGAAAATTGCAGAAAAAATTCCCAAAATTAATTTTTAAAAATATCTGAAAATTTAGGGTGTTTACAATCTACCCCCCTTAAGAGGATTGCGTCCTCGCAATCGAAGGGTAAACTATAAAGGCAAGATTTTTACATAATTTAAAGAATGCTTAGGTTTTACCTGCATCAGCAAATAAGTGTGGATAACGCGGGCGCATAACATCCTCTCGTTCCCAGGTCGATTCGCCAGGAGAGTGCTGTTTCCAAGCTACTCGAATCAGTCTGATTGTCTGCCCTATCAGTGTCTTCTCGCTGGTGTCGAGTATACCCACTGGCTTCTCTTCGTATCTCAGGCTAGGTCCCACCGAAATCTCAGAATGATCAACTATATGACTTGGGTCCGTCACATATCTCCTCAGTTGTGAGATGTGGAATACGTCATGCACTCCCTCTAATGATGGAGGTAATGCAAGACGATAAGCCACTTCACCAATGCGCTCCAAGATATCAAATGGCCCAATGTACCTTGGGCTTAACTTGTCTCTGCTGCCGAATCTGATAGTACCTCTAGTGGGCGAGATCCTCAAAAATACATGCTCTCCTTCCTTGAACTCCAAGGGATGTCTGTGCGCATCGGCCCAATGCTTCTGTCTATCCTGGGCTGCACGGAGATGATTCTGAATCTGCCTTACTTTCTCTACTGTCTTCGTTACCAACTCTGGACCCAGTAATTGACGTTCGCCAATGTCACTCCAGCATATTGGCGATCTGCACTTCCTTCCGTACAACGCCTCGAAAGGTGCCATCTGAATGCTTGCCTGATAGCTGTTGTTGTAGGAGAACTCCACTAAGTGCAGATGATCTTCCCAAGATCCTCCAAAGTCCAGTATACATAATCACAGCATATCTTCCAGGATCTGAATTGTGCGCTCTGATTGGCCATCTGTCTGGGGATGATAGGCAGTACTGAACTTGAGCCTGGTGCCGAGACTCTCTTGCATGCTTCGCCAGAAGTGAGATGTAAATCTCGAGTCTCGATCTGATACAATACTAACCGGCACTCCATGTAATTTTACGATCTATCGCATATACATGTCGGCTAGTACTTTCGTGGATTGTCCGACTCTGAACGGCAAGAAGTGAGCCGACTTAGTGAGCCAATCCACGATGACCCATACTGTATCCTTTCCACTAGGGCTTCTTGGAAATCCAGTGACGAAGTCCATGGTAATATGCTCCCACTTCCATTCAGGGATGGGAAGTGGCTGCAACATACCTGCAGTCCTTTGGTGCTCGGCCTTCACCTGCTGGCAGACTAAGCATTTTGCCACAAATCGGGCAATCTCCCTTTTCATTCCATGCCACCAGTAATATTGTCTTAAGTCCCGGTACATCTTGGTCCCTCCTGGATGAACCGAGTATATGGAGCTATGTGCTTCTGTCATCAACTCCTGCCTTAATTCTCCATTCGGAACATATAGGCGATTTTTGCACCTTAATGTTCCATCTTCGTGGATGCGAAGTCCCGTTTGCAAGCCTGCTTCGGTTCTCTCTTTCAGCCTTCGGAATCTGGCATCATTAGGCAAAGCTTCCTTGATTCTCTCCACCAGCGATGACTTCACTTCGAGGTTAGCCAGCAAACCATTTTGTCCAGGTAGAACAACCTCTATCTGAAGATCTTGCAAGTCTTGTAATAGCTGAGGCTGCTCCGTTAAGAAATAAGCCGAGGGTTTTCTGCTGAGGGCGTCGGCTACAACATTTGCTTTCCCCGGGTGGTACTGCAGATCGATGTCAAAGTCCACCATCAACTCAAGCCAACGCCTTTGCCTCATGTTGAGCTCCTTCTGTGTATAAACATACTTCAAGCTCTTATGATCAGTGAATATCTCGACCTTCTCTCCATACAGATAATGTCTCCAGATCTTCAATGCAAAAATCACTGCAGCTAGCTCCAGGTCGTGCATTGGGTAATTCTTCTCGTGAACCTTCAGCTGCCTCGATGCATAAGCGATAACCTTGCCATGTTGCATCAAGACACAACCTAGTCCACTACCAGACGCATCACTATAAACAACAAAACCTCCTGACCCTGAGGGAAGAGTCAAGACTGGTGCTGTTGTTAGACGCCTCTTCAATTCTTCAAAGGCATTCTGGCATTCTTCCGTCCATATGAACTCCTGATCCTTCCGTGTTAGCTTAGTCATAGGCTCTGCGATCCTTGAAAAATTTTCTACGAACCGCCGGTAATACCCAGCAAGTCCAAGAAAACTTCTCACTTCTGCAACAGAGGTAGGGGTAGGCCAGGTTTCTATAGCAGTGACCTTTTCTGGGTCCACAGACAGTCCTTCACCTGAGATAATATGCCCTAAGAATGGCACCTTGTCCATACAGAACTCACATTTGCTGAGTTTGGCATATAGCTTCTCCCTTCTCAAAGTTTCTAGCACAATTCTAAGGTGTTCCTCGTGCTCTTCGTGGTTCTTGGAGTAGACTAGGATATCATCAATGAATACCACCACGAACTTATCCAAGTACTGATGGAAGACCCCGTTCATCAAACTCATAAATACGGCGGGTGCGTTGGTTAAACCAAACGGCATTACTAGGAACTCATAATGTCCATACTTAGTTCTGAAGGCCGTCTTTGGGATATCTTCCTTCTTCACCCTAATCTGGTGATAACTGAATCTAAGGTCAATCTTTGAGAATACCTTAGCACCACTTAATTGGTCAAACAAATTATCAATGCGTGGTAATGGGTACCGGTTCTTAATAGTGACAGCATTAAGGGCTCTGTAATCAATGCACAACCGCACAGTTCCGTCCTTCTTGGGTACAAAAAGTATAGGTGCTCCCCATGGTGAAACACTGGGCCGGATAAATCCTTTCTCCAGAAGGTCGTCAACTTGTGCTTTCAACTCCACTAACTTCTTAGGTGCTAGCCGATATACCGATGAAGTGATAGGTTCGGCTCCTGGAGTTAGGTCTATTGTGAATTCTATTTCCCGATCAGGTGGTAAACCTGGAAGATCGTCGGAAAATACATCCACAAATTCTGTTATGACTCTTGGGTAACCTGAATCTTCTTCTACAGTCAATATCCTAAGAGTTGGCTGGACCCCTTGTTCTACAGCTCCTCGAAGAAATTCAAACTCAGGAAGGCTAGGGGGTCTAAATATCACCTTTCCAAGCCGGCAATCCAGTGTCGCATGGTACTGACTTAACCAGTCCATACCAAGTACAACATCGTAATCAGGCATAGAAAAGATCAGGAATTGGGCTCGTATTTCTCGGCCACAGACTACTACCGAACATGATCTACAGGTATCACTAACCGGGATAATTCTACCTCCCGTTAGAATTCTCTTCATCTTCGAGAGAGGTGCGGTAGCTATTCTATGTGTGGCTACGAAGCTAGCAGCAATAAATGAATGCGAGGCTCCAGAATCAAATAATGCTACAGCAGGAATTGAAGCTACTAATATGCTACCTGCTATCACTTCGCCTGCAGTAGCTTCTTCTGTGACTGCTAGTGCATATGCCTGACCTCGTCCCTGAGCGGGACCCCTTTGCTGACGAGCTTGCTGGAACAATGCTGCCTGAGGTGGTAGAGGTGGCCTGGCTCCTCCAGGCCCTGTCTGTGTTGCTCCCCCAGCTGGAAGAGCTGCAGGTGAAGCTGGTCGATTCGGAACTCCCTCTCGACGTTTCGAGCAGTCCTTTGAGAAGTGTTGTCCAGATCCGCAAACCAGGCAGAGCCCCAGCTTGCGTCTACATTCTTTTTCAATATGTCCTACCTTGCTGCAGTAATGGCAAGTAGGCAGGTTCTTAGTTGCTGCTCTTGGAGGCGGGCTCTTCTGGGGCCGTTTAGCAGATTCTCCTGGTGATGACTTGGATGGTGCTGAGGAGAAGGGATGTTTCAGGCTTGATTCCCTCCGAGTAACGCGCTCCAGCCGACATGCTGCAGCTAGGACGTCGGTGTAAGAGGTGGGCGCGACCGATCCGATTAACTTCTGAAGCTCGAACCTGAGCCCATCAAAGAACTTCTCCGCCTTCTCCTCTTCGGTAGGAATTAGGGAAGGGGCTAAGCGGCTCAGGCGAATGAATTCGGCGTTATATTCCTCCACCGTCATGTTGCCCTGGATCAGGCGGTTGAATCTGTCTCGGAGTTCTGACCGAGCCACAGCAGGGATGTACATTTCCTGGAAGAGTCTGGAGAACTCCTCCCAGGTAACCTGATCATGTCCGAGCCTTCTTTCTTCGGACAGCCACCAATGATGCGCGTTGTCCGTCAGTTGCATCCTGACGGCAGTCATCCATTTGTCCCTTGGTAGTTCAGCGGCCTCCAACTGATGCTGCGTGTTCGTAAGCCATTCATGCACTTCAGTTGGTCCTTTATTGCCCGAGAAGGTACGGGGCTTGAGTTGAAGGAAATCTGTGATGGATCCCATTGCTGGCCGCATATTTTATGGATTTGCATGTTCCAATGCTGCGACTAGGCTGTTCCTTAGGTTCTCGGCCTCATGACGTTGAGCCTCCTGTTGAATCTGTTGTTGTGCCTGCATCATGGCGTAGAACATCTGGAACATTTGCTGGCCGTCCATTGCCTGTCCTGGGGGAAAGACAGGCATCGTAGGAGGGAACTGGGGAGGAGGCGGGATGTCATCACGCCTGAACCTGGAACTTGGCTGGCCAGTTTGATTGCTCTGAGAGGATTGTCCTCTGGTATCTGGCGTAGTTCCAGCTTCACAGGTAAACCCCGCTTCAGGCGGTGTACCCAAGGGGGTCTCGTCACCACTTCTGGGATCCATAACTCTGCATCAAAAGGAAACAATGAGAACGCACAGAGGAATCAAAACAGGATGCAATTCAAGCAATTAAATAGAATTCGACATAGAGTTCAACAACGATTCAATCAATGGATGAGATCCTATAACCTATCCTATCTTGTTGCAGGCCTGTCCGGTCCCTAAGTTGAAACCGAATAATTTAGTTTGGACCTGCATGGGCCACCACAAAAACCATGTCACGCCCCAGTCCCAAAATATCGAGGGACTGGACACGTGGCAACGGCCAGCAGTACGCACCGATGGATAATCCAATTTAATGGAGCCATCAGGGCGTACTTAAGCTGTAAATAAGGTCTACAACAAGTCACACTAATCTCATCCATAAAGATAAAGAAATAACTGCAAAATGAAATAGAAATAAGTAGCAACAATAATCACAGCAAGTCAGTCGGAGAAACAATCTGACTTAAGTCTGAATAACTGGCTCTATAGGCCAGGAACAAAAGAGGTAAACATGAAATAGTACTGAGTACTGGAACAGGCACTCAGGAGAAGTCCTCGGCAGTCACATCGTCTTCAGTGTTTGGTTCTATTCCAGCAATAGCTTCAGTTCCGGTCCCGTATACCTCGGGGTACTGCTCCTCTGCTAAACCTGGGAACATAATCCATTCCAGGTCCTCCGTGGACATAGCAAGGCACAAGTAATACAAGCCAAATGAATAAGCAGTGCAGTAAATAAATGAACAGCAGGGTAAACTAAGTAACCATTTATGTGATATGCAAATGAGAGCAACACTAGTACTCAGGCTGAGACCGCTACAAGCTCTGTGTCGGGGAGCAGGTAGCAGCAATAACACGTAAAGGGTCTAGCTCTGCTAGAGAGTCTACAACCTCACAATAATAGTAGATATATATATATAGAACAACCTCTACAACGTCTCATGTCCATGTCAGCGGGATTATAGCTAATGCAACAAGTCATACTGTCTATAACTAAAACAACTCTGTCAAGTCCTGTATCCTATACAGAATCACCACGAATGTCTCAGGAGGATTCTGTCCATGATAGTGTCAAGTGTCCTGGGTTGTAGGGTACTTGATAGGTCAAGTACAAGAGTAAGGGGATCGTAAATCCATCTCTAAATGACGAACCCAACACCGCGTACGGTGTCGGCACCCGACTATGATCGGACACTAGGTACGTCATACGTTCCCTAGGTTAAGCAGTTTAAATCAGTTTATATGAATTTGCACAAGACATCCAACAGAGTATTTTTACAGATAATATGAAAATAATGACTGCAAGTTTGGCAAGGTGCACTTGCCTGATGTTTGAATTCCACTTAGGTCCTGGTTTCAAAAATTTCCAGAGATATTTCCGAAAGCTGAAATAAACAGTACCATCACGCTCAGAAGGTGTCAAACAGCTAGGAACGCCTGTCCTTGGGTCCAATTTGGAGACAAGGGCAAAAACGGCAGTTTCGGCCCAAAACGGGGTCCACCGGTGGGCCCGCTTTGCACCGAAAAATGTGTCGGGGTCAACGGTCTCCAAATTCACCAAACTTAGTGTCAATAGGTCAGGAACGCTGATACGAACCCAACGGAACTCTCAGATTTGAATTCCGATGAGCCGATCACAAAATCGCCCGTCGAGCGGGGCCAGTGGGGCCCACGACACGCGATTTCGTCAACGTTCTCAGAATCGAACCAAACTTGACCCACAGGACCAACGTATCGCTACAAGTCCGATGATACAAGTTTTGTCTCGATCTGACATATGTGCACGAAGTTAGGGTGAATTACAGAAAAGGCAGATACGGGGCGATGTCCGCGGATACGCATTGATTCCGGTGTGCACGCACACCCGAATCAGCTTCCGTGAAATCTCACACGTCCGTATCGACGAGGCGCACGTATCTGTGAAGACCGCACGCGACCAAGTCGTCCCATTTGGCGGGGCGTACTCAGTTCCGGGGTAAAACAGGATCTGGTTTTTCCTGTTTTTGGATTGCGGTGTGCGATCACCACAGGACGCGATGCCCCGAGCGGTTTGTCCGGGCACCGAGAGGGTCATACAGGCTTCGCGTAGAAATTTACAGAACCAAAATCAGAGGTCCGAGGTGTGAGATACGAGTACCTGAATGAGGCTTCACGAAACGGGGTTTGCCGCATCCGTCTCGTGTCCCGGACACGTGTCCACTGCTAGGGCTAGGGTTCCATGTGTCCGGGTCTGTGTCCGTGTCTGCTGCTGGCGGACACAGCAGAGGCGGCGTTGGCGGCTGAGGGAGGAGGACGGCGTCGCCGGGGATGCGGGCTCGCAGGTCGGCGCCGGCAGAGATCACCGGAGGCGGAGGCGGGTGGAGGATATGGAGGAGGAGGACGGCTCTGGGAAGGAGGAGGGGAGGCTGGACGGCGGGTGGAGGTCGACGCAGGGGCGGTGGTCCGGCGGAGGGCAGCGGCTAGGGGAGAGGACCGGGGCCGGAGCTAGGGCACGGTGGTGGAGGGTTTAATCTGGGGGGAGGAGGACCGGAGGGGTGGAATTTATAGGGGGCTCGGGGCGGGGGTTGGCCGAGGACGTGGCCGGGGAACGCGGAGGGGCGTCGGGTCGTGGGGGCGTGGACGGGGCGGTTCTCCGGCGACGTGGCCGGAGAACGCGGGGTGGAAACGTGGGGGAGGGGAGATGGGCATGCAGGTCGGGTCGGGCGGCGGGCTCCGGGTGAGCGGACCCGCCCGACCCGCTAGGGTGACTGGGCTGGGTCTGGGCTGCTGATGGGCTCGGCCCACTGGGCCGGGCAGGGCCCAAAACTAAAAAAAACAGTAATAATAATATAAATAATAATAATAATAATTAATAATTTAATTAGGAAAATAGTTTTTAGGCTTTTAAAAATAGGTCTGAGGTCCAAATAAATCCAGAAAAATTACCCTAAGTTCGGTTTTCTATTTTACACCATAAAATCATATTTTCATCATATTTTAATATTATTTATTAGCAATTTAAAATCCTACAATCACCACAGCACATATTGTAAATTCCTGAAAATTGCAAAAAAAATTCCCAAAATTGATTTTTAAAAATATCTAAAAATTTAGGGTGTTTACAGAAGCTGTCACTAGGTTCAATGAACCTGGACATATAGTCTCAACATTCAAAATTTGAATAAGCCAAATGGGTTCAAAAAATAAAGAGCAGCAAAAAGATTTTTGGATCCCAGCCCGAACCCAAAGAGCAAATTGGATCGGCATTCGGCGCCCGCAGGGATAGGCACGTACCCGCACCCGTTACGCGCGCCGAACCAAACCGAACCGAGCCGAGCCGGGCGGCGGCGCGCGCGTGTGGCCCAAGGGGTTCCCCACACATCTTTAAGAAAGCAATGAAGAGGAACTAATATATACACACAAGGAGGGGTTGGCCCATCCGATGTGGGACTAAAAGAAGGAAGTTGAGCTTTTGCTCAAACAAAGCTAAAAATCCCCCCCCCCCAAAGGTCAAGTTCCGAAATAGAAGTGACAAAGAAATTAAGAAAGGTAGAGTTTCTGGGCAGGTATATACTATGCATAGATGAGATGGACTACAGCCTTGAATCTCACTTAGTGACTATTGACTTTGTCTGAAGAAGTGCTTGATGTACTATGCCTTGAATCAGACTTCTTTCACCAGATTCAGAAAAATAGCACACATAGTACGCTAGAGGTTCTTGGTCTAACGGATGGCGCTTTTGGTTGGACATGCGCACTAATTCCAAATTCCTGAGAGTTGTCTGGGATCGCCCTGTCCCATAGTTGCTGTAGCGCCCCGTTCTCCCGATGCGGAGATCGCGGCTAAGAAACACAAGACGGTATCGTTCGATCGGGATAGATTGAATTAAGAACTCGTCCTCGTTATGGATTTGTTTCTTCGGAATCGATTCCCATATTCAGTGGACTGCGCCCCAAGGATCGTCTTAGCGGCAGAGTCAGGAGGGACCTCTCCGCTGCTATCTTTTATTGCCTCGGTTTTCGATGTCGCTTGTTGCTTTCGTGCTTTGAGTTGGTTTTGGGATTTGCTTGTTTTCCTTGAACGGTTTCGATGGTTTTCATTGTTTTCGTTCATTGAACTGCACTTCTATTCCGAGAATGGAAAGAGAGGAAGAAGTATTAATCGAGCTGTTCGTGTGCAGGTGAACGAGCAGTAGGCGGCTTGCGAACGGAGTCGTGAAGCGCCTCTTTCCTTCTTCTTTCCAAAAATCTAAGTGAGTGGCTACCAACCCGATTAGCTATCCCTGCTTCCAGCTTCACTCCGTTGTCCCGATCAAACGATACCAAGTAATAATAAAAGAAACCAAGATAAAAGAGAATAGACTTGGTTATATGCTTGTCACGAACGAATACTTAGATTCATGCTTGTTCGCTTGGAAATAATCATAAACTGTTGCTTGTCTTGTGCAAATACATATTTCATACTCGTGTTGCCTGAAAGTGCATAAATGCTTAACAATTATGGATATGTCGTGTGCTCGTGTTGCCTCGAAGGCGTAACTGATTGTTTAAGAAACGTATTGTTCGATCATGGACAACTTGTGCACAAGGGTAAGTTCTGCGGACGGTCGCTGGGGTACTGGCACCGTTCCGGTCCGGGCGAAACTCGTGTGTAGTCATCGTGTGCTGGAGGGGATAGCTTGCAATGCATCGTGTGCTTGTCGTGTTCTGGTTGCATGCTATCCCTGTCCTTGACTATGTCCGTTATGGCACCACGCCAGTGATCATCGTGTTTATTTAAACCTGTTGCATACTAACTTGTGTCTCTGTGGCAGGGAAGGCAAGGTAAGTATTGTGCAGGTAATTCAGTCGGTCAGGTAAAATCCACCTAACGGTGGCACGTTCATTTCAGTAAATTCAATATGCTGCTTAACTGTAAATGAACTAAGGCAAGATAGAAACCCACAAAATATGCATGTTTCACTAAACAACGTGTTGATTGGTAAAGTCAGGCTAGCTCGCCTTCACCAGCATGTTTCGATATGCTGACCCTCGTTGAAACAGGTTCTCCGCACTAAGGCGAACCGAGCGAGGAGCCGAAGTCGTTTTCCCGATCCAGTCCAGCTGTTAGCGCACCTTCACCGTGCCTCGAAGCCTTTTGAAGCCGAAGCTGCAACTCTTCATACACAAATGCAGCTCCATGGCAAAGCGATCCTCCAGCCTGGAGGTCTATACATTTTGAGTTTATAAAAAGGATGTAATGTACAGGACTGCTATCTCATTTTGAGTCAACCCTTTTGTAAGCCGTTCGGCATGTTAGCTAACTCGTTCAAGAGTTTGTAATAGATGTTCATTATCAATAAAGAGAACTTTTCTATGTTTCAAATCTGTGTTTTAATTTATCTGCGTACTCTGAGTATGTGCTTGCTATGCAAATCATTAAAAAGCCTTGTGCGGGCGCAACTCCAGGCCCGCACGGCGGTCACGGCTCGGGGGACGCCTCGGGGCGTGACAGTTGCGGCCTTCACGACCTCTCATATAGGTAAGTCCTTAAGGGTTGGTGATAGGTTTCAACCCCGCATATCAGCTTGGACCTAACTCATCCTAACCATATCACTCAAGAACACTGTCACCATAGGAATGGGGAATCATTATACGCATGTACAGCCACTTGGGCAATATAGAATAAGATTTTAATCTCGGGTCAGTGTTCCATAAAAGTCACCTAAGTCCAGCTTGTTCCTACCCATTGAACTGGCTTCTTGGGATCTTCAGTCAGACTCGGTTGGGTTGCCACTGCTGGTGACTTTACTTATGGGCTTCACCCCATCCCCCTCGATGATTCTAGGATCAAAGTCCTAGACAGACCCTTCGTCAAGTGGTCTACAAGATTTTTTTCTAACTTTATATAGTCAAGAACCACATATTTGCCCAATAGACTCTTTATAGACTTGAAGCGCAGCTGCAGGTGCCTGTTCATCTTAGCATTCACAGAATCATGCTTTAGTAGTTCCATAACAGATTTATTATCACAGTTATAGAAATTGCAGGAACATGATTAATAGAAATAGGTATATGCATAATAAGATTTCTTAGCCATTCGGCTTCTGTTCATGTAGTGTCCAAGGCTATCATTTCAGAGTCCATTGTACTCCTAGCAATGATAGTTTGTTTACATGAGCCCCAGGAGATTGCAGCTCCTCCTAGAGTGAAAACATATCCAGTAGTAGATTTTACATCATGTGAGTCAGTTACCCAGTTTGTATCTGAATAACCTTCTATGATATCAGGGTGTCTAGTATAGTGCAACATATAATGTAGAGTACCCCTAAGATATCTAAATACTCTTTCTAATGCTATCCAGTGTAACTGATTTTGGTTACTAGTATATCTACTTAGTCTCCTAATAGCAAATACAATATCAGGTCTGGTCCTGTTTGATATATACATGAGAGAACCTATCATCTGAGAATATCTATGTTGTTCCATAGGAGAACCCTCATTCTTCTTTAGAACAACACTACTGTCATAAGGAGTAAGGGCATGTTTCTTATCAAAAAACTCAAATTTTCTTAGCATTTTCTCGATAGATTGTGCTAAGGATAGAGTATAGACCTCCTTGTATTTGGACAGTTACATGCCAAGAATCAAGTTGGCTTCACCTAGATCTTTCATATTAAACTGGCTAGATAAATAGTCCTTGGTATTAGTAATCAATTCTAGTAATGATCCAAAAATAAGGATGTCATCTACATACAAACATAGGATGACACAACTTTCATCTAAAATTTTGGAGTATATACGTTTGTCATACTCATTTGGCACGAAACCATATTCTGAAATGATTATGTCAAATTTGTTGTGCCATTGTTTGGGAGCCTGCTTTAGACCATAAAGAGATTTAACTAATCTGCAAACTTTATATTCTTAGCCTTTAGTAATAAAACCATCAGGTTGTTCCATGTAGATTTTTTCCTCTAGGTCCCCATTTAGAAATGCTGTCTTTATATCCATTTGATGGATTACCATATTATGAATGGATGCCAAGGCTAGAAGGATTCTGATAGAGGTGATCCTAGCTACAGGTGAGTAGGTATCAAAATAATCTAATCCCTTTTTCTAGGTAAAATATTTGGCTACTAATCTAGCCTTGTATTTTCCTATGGTACCATCGGCTCTAAGTTTTTTTTTGAATATCCACTTACAACCTATGGATTTACTACCTAAAGGTAGGTCTGCTAGAAACCAAGTATTATTCTCCATGATGGAGTTATACTCACTGTTAATGGCTTCTTTCCAGAAAGGGGTATCAGAAGAAGATATTGCTTCTTCATAAGTTGAGGGATCACCCTCTATCAGAAATGTGAAGAAACCTTCTCCTAAGTTCTTTTCAATTCTTTCTCTTTTACTCCTTCTAGGTTCTATATTTTGTTCGGGTTGTGAACTAGATATTTGAACATGAGGGCTGGTGGACAGAGTAAGAGAGAGATTGGGGGAAGAGAAAGAAATTCTATCTTTAAAGGGATATATATTCTCAAAGTAAACTGCATCTCTTGCTTCTATAATAGTATTGTTAGAGATTTTATTTACTTCTGAGTGAGTAACAAAAAATCTATTGGTATTGCTATCTAGGGCATATCCTATGAATACAGCATCTACAGTCTTAGGTCCAGTCTTCCTCTTTTTAGGTTCAGAAATTTCTACCTTAACCAGACATCCCCAAACTTTGAGATAATGGATCCTAGTAGCTCTACCTTTCCATAATTCATAGGAAGTCTTATCATTAGAATTACTAGGAATTCTATTAAGGATGTAACAGGTCGATAATAAAGCTTCTTCCCACAAATTATTGGGAGCACCTAAGATGAGGAGAATGGCATTCACCATGTCTAACAAAAATTGGAGCTGTGGTGAATATGGAGCAGTTACCTCATGGATTATTTCGTGTTCTTCACAAAAATTGGTCATATCATTTGATGTATACTCTCCACCACGATCTGATCTAAGAATCTTAATCTTTCTCTCTAACTGGTTCTCAGCTTCAGATTTATAGACTTTAAATATGTCTAGAACTTCATCTTTGGTTTTGAGAAGATATGTATAACAATACTTTGAATGATCATCTATAAAGGTAACAAAGTATTTTCTACCACCTCGGGTCAAAATCCTATTTGAGTCACACACATCACTATGAACAAGCTCTAGAAGGTCAGAGTTTCTTTCTACAGATTTGAAAGGTAGTCTTGTGTGTTTGGCTTGAACATAGATTTCACACTTGTGTTTATCATCTATTAGAGTTTTAGGAATAAGATCTAAGTTCATCATCCTTTTTAGGGAACCTAGATTCACATGACCTAATCTACTGTGCCATACATTTAAAGATTCTACATTGGAAACAACAAAAGAAGGATCTGAAATTTTATTTACGGTACTCAGAATAAAAAGTTCATCTCTTACAAAACCTTTTCCAATAAAAGAGTCATTCTTAGAAAATACTACTTTATTTTCTTCCATAACAATCTTGTACCCTGAAGCTACAAGAAGAGACCCACTAACTAAATTCCTTCTGATAGACGGCACATGTAACACATCATGAAGAATCAGAGTTTTTCCTGATGTCATCTTTAGATCTATTCTTCCTCTTCCTATAATCTGTGTCGCTGGGCCATCTCCTATAGTTACACCTCCTCCACCTGATTCCTGATAGTTTGAAAAATAGGAGCGATCAAAGGAAACATGAATATTAGCTCCAGAATTCAACCACCAATTGTCAGAATGGAAGGAAATATTGACTAAGAGTTGATAGCTTACGGACCTGAAGGATCTAGAAGTGCCGTTGAGAAGCATGTTTGCTTCTGGTTTGGCTGGACGTTTCCCTTTGTACGAAGTCTGGACAGCTTCCTTCTTCCTATGGAAACAGTTAGTGGCTATATAGTTTATTTTACCACACACAAAACAAAATCTCTTCTGAGACTGAGTCTGACCGAAGTTTCTTGGTTTATAGTGATGATGGTTTTGGTGGTGAGGCTGAGGGTTCTGTTTCTTCTTGAGGAGGTTCCTTTTGGGTTTGTGGTGATGACGAGGCTTGGGTTTGCCTTGGGTTTCTACAAGATTTACCTTAGCTTTAGACCCAGGCTTAGGGTTAGACCTTAGCCTAATTTGTTCTTCTGTTCTAATTTTCTTTAGTACTTGAGCAAAGGTAAGGTCACCTTGTGTATGAATGAGATCTTTCTTAACATCAGACCAAGAAGGAGGGAGCTTGTCTACCAATCATGTTATTTTATACTCAGTAGAAAAGAAAGTATCTTTGGCTTGAATATGCCTAAGATATTCTTGGAATTCATGTATTTGGTCATTCATGGATTTATTATCTACCATAAAGTATCTGTTGAATGAGGAGGAATTGAATCTTTCGATTCCAGTATCATCACAGCTATATTCATCTTCTAGGGCATCCCAAAGTTCTTTTGCACTTTTGTATTCAAAGAATATGTCATATAATGATTCAGACAAAGCGCTTAGAATTCTATGGAAGCAATGGTAGTCTATTTCCTTAGGGGTCTTGGGTCTAGTGGAACCAGAGGACTTGGATACACCTATGTCAGACTCAGTGTCATCAAAGTTATTTGTGATTGGTGTGGAACCATCAATGGTTGAGATTAATCCTAAAGTTGTGAGCCAAAACTTCATTTGACTCTGCCATCTCTTAAAGTAGGTTCCGTTGAACTTAGCAGGTTTAGCAGTGAAAGTCTCATCCTTACCAGTCATGATTGCTATTGAGAAAAACTGAAAGATATGTATTTACTGAATAACAATGTCCAATGATTTAGAAAATAGTTCAAGTGATTTTGCTAATCAATCTTAAAATCTTTAGTCTATCAAGTATAGATTAACTTGGGTTAGTTGTAAGAGCCGGTTTCCAGCTAGTGGTGGTCCGAAGACACTTAAATACCGTATCGCTTAGGGCTATTTACACCCGGTTGACAGAAGGACCATTTCGGCTTGTAAATCCCCTCAATTAATTCTATAGATAGTCAGGTAGGGGATGGAAAATTTTGGTTTAGCAGCAGATGTTTAAGGTTTAGAGTAGGGTTGCATATGTCTGTTATTTATTAATTAAACCCTTGGCGCGCCCTACCATTGTTGAATTGTTCGGAGCCCAATATCAGCCCATAGATTCCATCGGACTATTGTACTTCTGATTTGACTCGCCAATTTAGGCACTGGACTTTTCCGCCACTCAAAATCAAATCCGTTGTGCCTTAAATTAAATGCACAACTTTCCGTATCCAAAATTCCATAATTAATTTCTTTGTCGGACACCTGTGTCGTTACCTTCAATTTTGAGATACCAACTTAACCCGTTGAGCCGGACCAACTTAAGGGTCCAAGACTGACTCCAAGCCTACACCATTTTTGACCTTTGTGTTATTTCCAAATTTAGACCCCAAGTGCCTCCATTTAATTTAAAAGCGCGGGACACGTTAATTCTAATTAAATCGGGGATACCAATTTTGACTAATCCTATTTTAATTCCCATTTAATCTTCATGCCCATTTAATTAAGCCCATGCCAAACACACAACACCCCCTCATCCTACAAAACACCAAACACCATTTCTTCCACAATTTTTGCATTATTTCATGTGTTTGTGCAATTACCCAAACTTAAGGGACTAAATTGCAAATATTGTAACATGTGTCACACCCTCATTGGTCAAGGCCAAATGGAGAGGCTACCCCTTCCTTGACCGTAGTCAACCCATCTCCTCCCCTTATTTTTTCATGAAGAAACCTATTCCCTTCATGTAAAATCCCAACCCTCCATTTGAATTGGGAGCATCACCACCATCCATCCTCCACACAACCCCCTATATAATATCCTTTCCCCCTCTCCCTAATGCAGGCCCTAATCCCTAGGCACATTGGCAACCACCCTCTCCTCTCTCTCCTCCCTCCTCCACCTAGAAAACCGAGCCACCCCTACATATATTTTTTCTTCTTCTTTCTTTCTTCTTCCTGGGGAAGTTCACTCCGGCCGAGCTGTCCCCGCATCCGCCCCTCCAGAGCGCCGGCGCAGCCGCTCCGGCGGCTGTTCTTCCCGATCCAGCGTCGAGCCCCCGCGGTGCTCGGGCATTTGATCGCAGCTCCGACACTGCCCAACCAGCGTCGAGCCGCACTCCCGCAACTCAGCCACTGCAACCAGCTCCGCCCGCGTCGAGCTGCAACCCGCGGTGCTCCGGCGTCCTCTACACCCTCCAACCCGCAGCTCCGCCCGCTGTCCCCGCTTCCAGCATCGAGCCTCCCCGCGGCACCGGCACTGCCCCCCATCGACTCTCCAGTCCAGCGAACACCTCCACCCGAGTCACCATTTTATCACCTCCACCGCCACCATTAGCCGATCACCACCACCACCATTGCAACACCTCAACCCAAGCCACCATTTCATCACCTCCACCGCCACCATTAGCCGATTACCACCACCACCATTGCAATACCTCCACCCGAGCCACCATTTCATCACCTCCACCGCCACCTTAGCCGATCACCACCACCACCCTGCTGCCCCGCTGTTCTCCGGCCAACCTCGGTCGACGCCACCTCGCCTAGGTGTATCACTCCCCCTCTCCTTGTTTATGGTTTTGTGTGTTATTTTACTAGGGTTTATATGTCTTGTGGGTGTATTGTGTGTTGATGATGAGGTTTAAAGGTGGTTAATTTGGGGTTAATGTATGTTAGGGTTTGTCATTTACATGAATTAAAATAATTTCTAAATATTTTTCATGGAGGTTTAGATTTAGTGTTTGCAAATAAATTATAAATATGATAAAGGATTTTCATGGAGATTTAGGTTTTGATTTTAAATAAATGTTCGAGATATATTACATGGTGGTAAAATGCTAAATAATTTAATGAGAATTAAATTAAGGAGAAATAAGATTCTGATATTTTGAACGTTGATGAACACTGAGGAACACGTGGTTGATTGTGGACTAGTGTATAGAGTAAAACCACTAATCTGTAATTTGGGAATTGGAAATTATAGGTGGTTAATTTAGAGTAGTACTTTGTGATTGGTAACAACGATATAAAACGAAGGGTTAATAATCGTTAATTGTGTTTTGAGGATGGTTTGATGATGTGGTACTGATGACTAGATGATTTGACGTATCGTATCGATAGTCAACTGTGGTCAACCCTCTAGCGCCTTGTCCCTGTGAGTTGTAGCTGAGACTGAGCATATGTATAGACGTATGTCACATCCCTGTTTGCTATAAGATAGTTTATTGATTGAGTTTGTATCTCATCTCTAGGTACTACGGGACCTAAGGACTTGGACGTGGTACCGGATCCCCGTCATCAGCAGCCGGACGCAGGCAAGTGTACCTTGTCATCCTGTATTTCAGATTACAGATATTTATTGTTTCTTTATGTACATTGTGCGCGTATGTTTGGTTATGATCGATACTTCACGTCCGGATCACAACCGGGTGCAGACGTTCGTCGTAACGTCTTAGAATAATTTTTAGATGTTCGTAACACCTCGATGTACGTACCTGAGTATATCGACACCCCAGGACACATTTATACACTATGATTGTGCCAGATTCTTGTATCCTGATACTGACATCATGATCAGAGACTGAGACGACCTTAGGGTCGCGTCTGTTGAGTTATTTCTGTGTGTCGAGACTGTTAGATAGAAGTTCAGGTTCAGCGCACCATCATTGACCGCTTGGGAAGGGGAAGACAGTTACTAGAAGTTTGGGCTCCTCTGCACGCGCTTATATATGTATATGTAGTGATCATGTATTCTAGAGTAGTGTATCACCCGTGTGACTCTATGCTCGGAGCTACGGTATGCCCCGTGTGTCTCTGTGTTCGGAGCTACGGTTTTATTTTGGATAGCCCACGCGTCAAACATTGTCTTTAAACTATGTCACACTTATTTGGTTATGATAGAGTACCCTGTCGTTGCACTTGTACTTTCTATTTACTTGGCATGCTGTATTTTTGTACCTTGTTACGTCCCTCTGAGGACCTGGTCCCCTGCCAGTTTTGCAGCATAGACGATTATGGAGCATTAGGAGTTGCTGATGGAGTTGCATGTCTTGCGGGCGTTGTACCAGGTACTCATATTATTTCCACCGGTATTATGGTTACATTATTCTTATTGATTATTCATCTGTTGTTGTAGCCTAGTTTTTGTAGAATCATATTTTCTCGAGTCTATTAGAGTTTGTGTGTTATTGGGCGGCCGACTTTAGCATATATAGCTATTTCTTGTTTACTGTTGTACATTGTGGATTGAGACATAGAGGTTTACATTTATGGGATATCTAGATAGCGCCCTTTATATTTTATAGCTTATACGTATTCAAGTCAGATCAGAGTCTGGTCGATTGCGTAGCTGGCGTGTCACGTGTTCCTGGTCCTACGTATTTTGGGACTGGGCGTGACATATTTTTGTAGTGGCCCATGCAAATATGTTTTAAATCATCTTGGTCACCTGACTGTGCCAAGCGAGCCTGCAAATTAGGAATAGATATTATGATTGTTGAATAGGATCTGAATCCATAATTGATTTTTAAAACTCTTTGTATGTGATTATCGCCCTTGGACTTCCAATTTGCATTCGTTCAATTTCTGTCAATATCGTTATTATTGACTCTCATCCCCTATTATTCGGAAGACGGACGTTTGTGCCTGATGGATCCCTCCAGAAGAAGATCGTAGCCCAGACGGCAGAAGACAGAATTAGTATAACATTCTCTGAGAAGATTTATACCCTGAGTAGGATAGAATGATAGGTTCTTTTGGATTCTAGAACTAGTATGAAAGGGTAGCAAAAGAATTGGACCCAGTAGTACCCTACCCGTGCTTGAGATAGCAGTGATCTTGGAAGTACTGGGAGCTGAAAGGATCGTTGATCATGACCTAGAATAATTTATGGAAATGCATAGCCTGATGATGGAAACTAGTGGTTGTATATGATAGCAATACTAGGAACGATGATTATGAGCTAGAGGAGATGAAATTTTTAGGATCTCACTTGGAAGATAATGATCGAATTCTAGAAATTCTAGTATGTGCTTGAGTGATACCATTATTGTACTTGTGACTTGGAGAGAGAAATAACGAAAAGAAGAAATTCGAGGAATAAAATTTTAGGGAAAACCTTGAGAAGAAGAGAAATTATACATTAGGCGAGGAAAAAATTTTCTTTTGAGGATTGATGTTGGAAACAGAACGGAAGAAATTATTATGAGGTTTAGTCTAGACTATGACCTTATCCTAGACATGGTTTGGTTGAGCCAATACCACGCGAGCTGGATTGGCGATGTGGTTGCATTATTTTTTTGACCACCAGGTTACCCTGAGTTGAGTTTCCTCAAGGAGCCCAGGAGTATGGTGCCCATCTACCTCAGGGGCACACAATGCAAGGTAAACCAGTGTACCCCGTATTATATCAGAGTATGAGGATGTGATTCTAGAGAACCTTCAGGGACTGCCACCTGACAAAGAGGTAGAGTTTGCTATAGAGTTGACTCCAAGAGCTGACCCGATTATTTTCCCATCTTCAGACAAGCACCGATAGAGTTGGTTGAGTTGAAGGTCCATAGTAGAGGATCACTTAGGCAAGAATTTTAGTCGGGCTAGTATTTCTCCATGGGGAGTACCCATCATATTGTACCGAAGAAGGACGGGACGGTACGCTTGTGTATCGATTACAGGGCGTTAAATGCTGTAAGGATAAAGAACAAGTATCCACTGCCGTGCATCGATGATTTGTTTGAACAGCTTAGTGGTGCACGTGTATTCTCGAAGATCGTCAGATCCGGTTATCATCAGATCAAGGTACGGAGAGAGGACATTCCGAATACGGCTTTTCGGACGAAGTATGGATACTATGAGTCTCTAGTCATGCCGTTTGGCTTAACCAACGTGCCAGCAGTATTTATGAGCTTGAGGAATAATATTTTCTACCAGTACTTGGATAAGTTCGTGGTGGTAGTTATCGATGATATCGTGGTATATTCTAAGAGCCAGGAGGAGCACGAGAGACATCTCAGGATCGTGTAGGAGACGCTGAGGTGGGAGAGGCTGTATGCCAAGCTCCGCAAATGCGAGTTATGTTTGGATAGAGTACCCTTCCTGGGACACAAAATTATCGGAGATGGACTAACAGTTGACTCGGAGAAGATAGTTGTAGTTGAGACATGACCAACCCCTGCACCCGTTACAAAGATTAGGAGCTTCCTCGGACTTACCGGATATTATTGGAGGTTCGTTGAAAATTCCCGAGGATTGTTGCGCCTATTACGCGACTGACGCATAAAGGCGAGGAGTTTATCTGGATCGAAGAGTGTCAGACGACTTTCGACGAGCTGAAGAAGCGTCTGACATCAGCACCAATTTTGACACTACCTTCAGGATCAGGAGGATTTGTAGTGTACAGTGATGCGTCAGGGAGCGGATTAGGATATGTACTGATGCAACACGGCAAGGTGATAGCCAACGCATCGAGACAGCTAAGGGTTCATGAGAAGAACTATCTGACGCACGACCTAGAGCTAGCTGCAGTGATATTTGCACTAAAGCTATGGAGACATTACCTTTATGGTGAGCGTGTTGAGATTAACACAAATCATAAAAGTCTGAAGTATGTCTACATGCAGAAGGAGCTCAACATGAGGCAGAGGCGCTGGCTAGAGTTGATGACAGATTATGACATTGAGTTGCAGTACCACCCTGGCAAGGCGAATGTAGTAGCAGATGCCTTAAGCAGGAAGCCCATGGCATACTTTTTGATGACTCAGCGGCAATTTCTAGAGGACCTCTAGGAGCTTGGGATAGAGATTGTATTGCCAGGCATGGATGGATAGATGGCCAGTCTCGAGGTTCAGTCTACGTTGATTGAGAGGATCAAGGCAGCCCTGCCTACAGATGTGAGATTTCGACGTCTACGAGAGAGGACAGAGGCCGGCATACAGACGGGACTCAGGATACATGAAGACGGAACATTGAGGTGTGGAGATTACCTATACGTTTCGAGTGGCGAGCTACGCCAAGAGTTGATGACCGAGGCTCATAGCTCGATTTATTCTATTCATCCCGGGGGTACGAAGATGTACCGAGACTTGAGGCAACATTTCTGGTGGCATGGGATGAAGAGAGAGATTGCAAGATTCGTGGCAAAATATTTAGTTTGTCAGCAAGTCAAGGCTGAACATCAGAGGACTGCAGGACTATTGCAGCCGCTTTCCATTCCCGAGTGGAAGTGGGAACACATTACCATGGACTTCGTCACAGGATTCCTGTGGAGCCCTAGCGGGAAGGATACAGTTTGGGTTGTCGTGGACAGACTCACCAAGTCTGCACATTTCTTGCCCCTCAGAGTTGGGCAGCCCACGGAGATATTAGCTGACATGTATATGAGACAGGTCATACGATTACATGGAGTGCATGTCAACATCGTATCGGATCGTGATTCCAGATTCACGTCGCATTTTTGGCAGAGTATGCAAGAGAGCCTAGGAACTCGTCTCAAGTTCAGCACTGCATATCATCCACAGACTGATGGCCCGTTAGAGCGCACGATACAGATATTAGAGGATATGTTGAGAGCGTGCATGATTGATTTTGGAGGATCTTGGGAGGACCACCTACACTTGGTGGAATTCTCATACAATAACAGCTACCAGGCTAGCATACAGATGGCACCTTATGAGGCACTGTACGGCAGGAAGTGTAGGTCACCAGTATGTTGGAGTGACGTGGGAGAGAGTCAAATACTTGGTCCAGAGTTGGTGATACAGACAGTGCAGAAAGTCAAGCAGATTCAGAGCCACCTGCGTGCAGCACAGGACAGACAGAAACATTGGGCAGATGCGCATCACGGACCATTGGAGTTCAAGGAGGGTGACCACATTTTTTTTGAAGATATCGCCTACTCGTGGTACCATCAGATTCGGAGGCAGAGGCAAGCTGAGTCCGAGGTACATCGGACCATTTGATATCTTAGAACGAGTTGGCGAAGTGGCTTACCGTCTTGTATTGCCTCCATCATTAGAAGGAGTGCATGACGTATTTCACGTATCGCAGTTGAGGAGATATGTGGCAGACCCTAGCCACGTGCTGGATCATTCGGAGATTACAGTCGGGCCCAGTCTATCTTACGTAGAGCAGCCAGTTGAGATCCTCGATCACAGTGAGAAGACCTTGAGAGGGCAGACTATTCGACTGGTCAGAGTTGCATGGAAGCATCATTCACCAGGAGAGTCTACTTGGGAGCGCGAGGATTCCATTCGACAGCGTTTCCCGTATTTATTTGAAGAGCAAGGTACGAATTTATGTACCATATTTGATTACTAGATTGTTTTTAAATTCCCTTAGCTATTATCGTGCTTTACTTTTAATTTCAGGGACAAAATTTTTCTAAGTTGGGAAGAATGTAAACCCCCTCAATTAATTCTATAGATAGTCAGGTAGGGGATGGAAAATTTTGGTTTAGCAGCAGATGTTTGAGGTTTAGAGTAGGGTAGCATATGTTTGTTATTTATTAATTAAATCCTTGGCGTGCCCTACCATTATTGAATTGTTCGGAGCCCAATATCAGCCCATAGATTCCATCGGACTATTGTACTTCTGACTTGACTCGCCAATTTAGGCGTTGGACTTTTTTGCCACTCAAAATCAAATCCATTGTGCCTTAAATTAAATGCACAACTTCCCGTATCCAAAATTCTATAATTAATTTTCGTGTCGGACACCTGTGTCGTTACATTCAATTTTGAGATACCAACTTAACCCGTTGAGTCGGACTAACTTAAGGGTCCAAGACTGACTCCAAGCCTACACCATTTTTGACCTTTGTATCATTTCCAAATTTAGACCCCAAGTGCCCCCATTTAATTTAAAAGCGCGGGACACTTTAATTCTAATTAAATCGGGGATACCAATTTTGACTAATCCTATTTTAATCCCCATTTAATCCCCATGCACATTTAATTAAGCCCATGCGAAACACACAATACTCCCTTACCCTACAAAACACCAAACACTATTTCTCCCATAATTTTTTGCATCATTTCATGTGTTTGTGCAATTACCCAAACTTAAGGGGCTAAATTACAAATATTGCAACATGTGTCACACCCTCATTGGCCAAGGCCAAATGGAGAGGCTACCCCTTCCTTGACCGTAGTCAACCCATCTCCTCCCTTTATTTTTTCATGAAGAAACCTATTCCCTTCATGTAAAATCCTAACCCTCCATTTGAATTGGGAGCATCACCACCATCCATCCTCCACACAACCCCCTATATAATATCATTTTCCCCTCTCCCCAAAGCAGGCCCTAATCCCTAGGCACATTGGAAACCACCCTCTCCTCTCTCTCCTCCCTCCTCCACCTAGAAAACCGAGCCACCCCTACATATATTTTTCCTTCTTCTTCCTTTCTTCTTCCTGGGAAAGTTCACTCCGGCCGAGCTGTCCCCGCATCCGCCCCTCCAGAGCGCCGACGCAGCCTCTCCGGCGGCTGATCTCCCCGATCCAGCGTCGAGCCCTCGCGGTGCTCGGGCATTTGATCGCAGCTCCGGCACTGCCCAACCCGTGTCGAGCCGCACCCCCGCAGCTCAGCCGCTGCAAACAGCTCCGCCCGCGTCGAGCTGCAACCCGCGGTGCTTCGGCGTCCTCTACACCCTCCAACCCGCAGCTCCGCCCGCTGTCCCCGCTTCCAGCGTCGAGCCTCCCCGCGGCTCAGGCACTGCCCCCCATCGACTCCCCAGTCCAGCGCACACCTCCACCCGAGCCACCATTTTATCACCTCCACCGCCACCATTAGCCGATCACCACCACCACCATGCAACACCTCCACCCGGGCCACCATTTCATCACCTCCACCGCCACCATTAGCCGATCACCACCACCACCATTGCAACACCTCCACCTGAGCCACCATTTCATCACCTCCACCGCCACCTTAGCCGATCACCACCACCACCCTGCTGACCCGCTGTTCTCCGGCCAACCTCGGTCGACGCCACCTCGCCTAGGTATATCACTCCCCCTCTCCTTGTTTATGGTTTTGTGTGTTATTTTACTAGGGTTTATATGTCTTGTGGGTGTATTGTGTGTTGATGATGAGGTTTAAAGGTGGTTAATTTAGGGTTAATGTAGGTTAGGGTTTGTCATTTACATGAATTAAAATAATTTCTAAATGTTTTGCATGGAGGTTTAGATTTAGTGTTTGCAAATAAATTATAAATATAATAAAGGATTTTCATGGAGATTTAGGTTTTGATTTTAAATAAATGTTCGAGATATATTACATGGTGGTAAAATGCTAAATAATTTAATGAGGATTAAATTAAGGAGAAATAAGATTCTGATATTTTGAACGTTGATGAACACTGAGGAACACGTGGTTGATTGTGGACTAGTGTGTAGAGTAAAACCACTAATCTGTAATTTGGGAACTGGAAATTAAAGGTGGTTAATTTAGAGTAGTACTTTGTGATTGGTAACAACGATATGAAACGAAGGGTTAATAATCGTTAATTGTGTTTTGAGGATGGTTTGATGATGTTGTACTGATGACTAGATGATTTGACGTATCGTATCGATAGTCAACTGTGGTCAACCCTCTAGCATCTTGTCCCTGTGAGTTGTAGCTGAGACTGAGCATATGTATAGACGTGTCACATCCCTGTTTGCCGCGAGATAGTTTATTGATTGAGTTTGTATCTCATCTCTAGGTACTACGGGACTTGAGGACTTGGACGTGGTACCGGATCCCCGCCATCAGCAGCCGGATGCAGGCAAGTGTACCTTGCCACCCTGTATTTCAGATTACAGATATTTATTGTTTCTTTATGTACATTGTGCGCGTATGTTTGGTTACGATCGATACTTCGCGTCCGGATCACAACCGGGTGCAGACGTTCGTCGTAACGTCTTAGAATGATTGTTAGATGTTTGTAACACCTCGATGTACTTACCTGAGTATATCAACACCCCAGGACACATTCATACACTGTGATCGTGCCAGATTCTTGTATCCTGATACTGACATCATGACCAGAGACTGGGACGACCTTAGGGTCGCGTCTGTTGAGTTATTTCTGTGTGTCGAGACTGTTAGATAGAAGTTCAGGTTCAGCGCACCATCGTTGACCGCTTGGGAAGGGGAAGACAGTTACTAGACGTTTGGGCTCCTCTGCACGCGCTTATATATGTATATGTAGTGATCCTGTATTCTAGAGTAGTGTATCACCCGTGTGACTCTGTGCTCGGAGCTACGGTATGCCCCGTGTGTCTCTGTGTTTGGAGCTACGATTTTATTTTGGATAGCCCATGCGTCGAACATTGTCTTTAAACTGTGTCACACTTGTTTGGTTATGATAGAGTACAATATCGTTGCACTTGTACTTTCTGTTTACTTAGCATGCTGTATTTTTGTACCTTGTTACATCCCTCTAGGGACCTGGTCCCCTGCCAGTTTTGCAGCATAGACGATTATGGAGAATTATGAGTTGCTGATGGAGTTGCATGTCTTGCGGGCGTTGTACCAGGTACTCATATCATTTCCACCGGCATTATGGTTACATTATTCTTATTAATTATTCATCTGCTGTTGTAGCCTAGTTTTTGTAGACTCATATTTTCTCGAGTCTATTCGAGTTTGTGTGTTATTGGGCGGCCGACTTTAGCACATATAGCTCTTTCTTGTTTACTGCTGTACATTGTGGATTGAGACATAGAGGTTTACATTTATGGGATATCTAGATAGCGCCCTTTATATTTTACAGCTTATACGTATTCGAGTCAGACCAGAGTCTGGTCGATTGCGTAGCTGGCGTGTCACGTGTTCCTGGTCCTACGTATTTTGGGACTGGGGCGTGACACGGCTTATTCCCAAATTTATCTCTACTTTCAGAATTAAGACTAAAGGAATTTGCAGTTTCACTTTAACTATTTATTTACTTCTAGAAAATAAATTGTATTGTTCTAAGATGCAGTAGAAATATGCTCAAACACTATTATCACAAGGCAGGGTATTTAAGCAACTTGATATGTAAGAACTTGATCAATTATAATTTAAAAATGATACAAGTTATTTCAGAATCTTATTCAAAGAAAAAACTAGTAAAGTTATTTAATTATTTGCTAGTCACAAAATTTTTATAGTGTCTTTAAACGACTATGAACAATATAGTTGCAAACAAACAACCAGATTAAGCAAGTAAGGTATAGCAGAAATAATTTTATTGCTAATTGTATTGCTACAGTAGAAATAATTTTATTGCAGATTTTATTGCTACAGTAGAAATAATTATATTGCTAATTTTATTGCTACAGTAGAAATAATTTTATTGCAGATTTTATTGCTACAGTAGGAATAATTATATTGCTAATTTTATTTCTACAGTAGAAATAATTTTATTTCAGATAACCAAATTAAACAACTGTGAACTTGTTATTCTACGATTAACAAATATTTTACCTAACAGTAAATCAGACTCAACTCTTAGATTGTTAGAAGAATACTTATAATATAAATATATTACTTTCCAGAGTTTTATAAGATAACAAAGAAACAAAAGAAAATTATTACCGGCCTCCGGAAAAGTCGTGCACGAAGCACTGTCCTAAGAGTTGATCCGAGGTCTATGTGCAGATGTATCTCGGAAGCTCCTAGTGGTAAAACCCCCTGACTACCGGGTTCTCTTCGTTGCACACAACTCGGAGAGAGACCGAACTTAGCTCTGCCCAGAGCAAGAATTTAGAGAACAAAATGGTTTGAGAGAGAGGGGTTTCACGTAGGAGAATTTTCTGTTCCAAAAGATGAAGAAGGAAGAGACCACAGTATATAGGCAGTCCCAAGACACAGCCACGAGACAGGACAGTAAAGTCTCATAAACAGGTCATTAAGGAACAATTTCAAGAAATAAAAGAAACATGGAGGAAAGCTGTCAATGAACCTGGACATATAGTCTCAACGTTCAAAATTTGAATAAGCCAAATGGGTTCAAAAAATAAAGAGCAGCAAAAAAATTTTTGGATCTCACCTTGCAGATAACCAAATTAAACAACTGTGAACTTGTTATTCTACGATTAACAAATATTTTACCTAACAGTAAATCGGACTCAACTCTTAGATTGTTAGAAGAATACTTATAATATAAATATATTACTTTCCAGAGTTTTATAAGATAACAAAGAAACAAAAGAAAATTATTACCGGCCTCCGGGGAAGTCGTGCACGAAGCACTGTCTTAAGAGTTGATCCGAGGTCTATGTGCAGACGTATCTCGGAAGCTCCTAGTGGTAAAACCCCCTGACTACCGGGTTCTCTTCGTTGCACACAACTCGGAGAGAGAGACCGAACTTAGCTCTGTCCAGAGCAAGAATTTAGAGAACAAAATGGTTTGAGAGAGAGAGAGAGGGGTTTCACGTAGGAGAGTTTTCTGTTCCAAAAGATGAAGAAGGAAGAGACCACAGTATATAGGCAGTCCCAAGACACAGCCACGAGACAGGACAGTAAAGTCTCATAAACAGGTCATTAAGGAACAATTTCAAGAAATGAAAGAAACATGGAGGAAAGCTGTCAATGAACCTGGACATATAGTCTCAACGTTCAAAATTTGAATAAGCCAAATGGGTTCAAAAAATAAAAAGCAGCAAAAAAAAATTTAGATCTCACCTTGCAGATAACCAAATTAAACAACTGTGAACTTGTTATTCTACGATTAACAAATATTTTACCTAACAGTAAATCGGACTCAAATCTTAGATTGTTAGAAGAATACTTATAATATAAATATATTACTTTCCAGAGTTTTATAAGATAACAAAGAAACAAAAAAAAATTATTACCGGCCTCCGGGGAAGTCGTGCACGAAGCACTGTCTTAAGAGTTGATCCGAGGTCTATGTGCAGACGTATCTCGGAAGCTCCTAGTGGGAAAACCCTCTGACTACCGGGTTCTCTTCGTTGCACACAACTCGGAGAGAGAGACCGAACTTAGCTCTGCCCAGAGCAAGAATTTAGAGAACAAAATGGTTTGAGAGAGAGAGAGAGAGGGGTTTCACGTAGGAGAGTTTTCTGTTCCAAAAAATGAAGAAGGAAGAGACCACAGTATATAGGCAATCCCAAGACACAGCCACGAGACAGGACAGTAAAGTCTCATAAACAGGTCATTAAGGAACAATTTCAAGAAATGAAAGAAACATGGAGGAAAGCTGTCAATGAACCTGGACATATAGTCTCAACGTTCAAAATTTGAATAAGCCAAATGGGTTCAAAAAATAAAGAGCAGCAAAAAAATTTTGTATCTCACCCAGCCTGCAAATTGGATCGGCATTCGGCACCCGCAGGTGTGGGCACGTATCCGCATCCGTTACGCGCGCCGAACCAAACCAAACCGGACGGCGGCTACGCGCATGTGTGGCCCAAGGGATTCCCCACACAACATCTTTAAGAAAGTAATGAAGAGGAACTAATATATACACACAAGGAGGGGTTGGCCCATCCGATGTGGGACTAAAAAAAAGAAGTTGAACTTTTGTTCAAACAAAGCTAACAATACGTACAGAAAGTAACGACTTCCCTTTCCCAAATTCAAATACCACGAACCAAAAGTGAAACGTGGCCAGGATTCGGAAGCACCGTCCTCAAATTAGAATACTTGTATGGCAGCTGCTTTCTATGAAAGCTTGATTAGTTCCTCTATATATGAAAGCTTGATTGATGCAGCATCATTAGTTTCCATGCTGTGCCATGTACTTCTGTTGATGGTTATACGTCCTGTAATATTTGACATGTTCAATTGCAAATAGCTGTACTCTCTAAAACTAGTGCATTCCCCTCATCACTTTCACACATTAATACCAAAGTGGTCTGATTTGGTTTGCTGTAACTGTGGTTTCCACTTTCCAGTTAGGATTTGAGAATTATTAGTGTCAGGCCAATACCAGAAGTACGTAGGGGATGAAGAGACTTTGTAATTGTGTTCTTATCACAAGCAAATGCTGACATTTTTGCTCATTAGTTTGATTCCAAATGTTGCTAGGAGAAACACTGGATTGATTCTTTGATTCCAAATGCCCACTTGATTTATGAAGTTACTAACTGAAGAAGTTCAACATGTAGTTAACAGGTATGGTTATAAGTGTAAGAAATAATTTTGCAATGACATGTACTAATTGATAAATTGTGGACCTTTTTATAGGACACTAGTAAATACACGTGCGTTGCACGTAAAATAAGTTTTTCTGATATTATTATAAAATAGTTTAAATATATTTCAATTAAAATTTGTTATATACATGTTTACATTTAAATACTAATGTATCTCTTTTGAGAAGCTCCATGGGTTCAGGAACCATATCATGTTTTGACATGTTCTTAATCTTCTGAAATTGACATCAATTTGAGTACAAGGAAGGGTTGGGTAGCTATCAAGAACTTGTTGAGATGCTTCATCTTATTGTAGATCTTGTCGAAGCGAGTTGCTATTCTCACTATCGAGAATGGAGGTTAAATCTTTGAATAGTTAATATTGGTGTACGTCATTCTTATGCATCCCTTTTTATTCTCTCAGTTAAGTTGATTGCTGCAATGCAATTAACATTAGATCCTGATGTTCTCGCAGTGTTGACGACCGGCTAGCAAAGGATGTACTGTAAACTCCCTCGACCATATTTCAGTAATTTAGGATTATTTTTAGCTAATTAGAATTATTGTAACTTTTTAAAATTTATTTTTCTTACATATCCTATTGATTTGTGCACCTGTCCATTACCCAATTAATTAGAGCATTACACTAGCTGTATCCCCAAACAAAGTTCACATACATGTCCTAGACATGTTAGTCTATTTTCTGAATTTTGTGCAACTCCCAGATACTTTATTTTGAGCCTCGTTTGAGACGCACAAATATCGTTACAAACGTCTGTATTTATTTTCTATTTAATTTTCTGCTCTATACCCATCTCTGTTCCAATAGAGATTTGAGGCCCAACCTGCACATGTTTTGCCCAAACAAAAATACGTTAATATTCTACTTTGAATATACTACAATTAGTATATTGACACCGAATTAAAATTATGGCCCTACCTGCCTCTAAATAATTAGTGAACACCGTGCGCAGTATTTATTAATTAATAAATACGGTGACCCGTATCACCCAGATACTAGGTTCTGCCCCTGCCCAGGCTCACCCCCCTCCCCCCCAGGACCCTGTCACGCCCCAGTCCCAAAATGACGAGGGACTAGAGAAGCGTGGCAATGGCCAGCAGCACGCACCGATGGACAACCCAATTTAATGGATCCATCAGGGCATGCTTAAGCTGTAGTCTAGCAATTTATAGAGCAAATAATAAAGGTCACAGACTAATCTATCTCATCCACAACAGATAACCACAGAATAGATGCCAGAAATGATGCAATGGAAATAAATATGCAATATCAAATAAGGTTATCTCGGGAAACAAATCCGAGAATTATTCTGTTACATTTAATGCAAATAGACAGGAAATAAATGAACTGGAATAGAAACAGAAACGGAAATAACTGACTATATACAGCCAATGCTCAGGAGAAGTCCTCTGGTGCTGGCTCGTCCTCAGGTCCTAGTACAGCTCCTGGAAGTGCTCCTGATCGGTGTATCTCTGGATGGATCTCTTCGGCTATTCCTGGGGACATAGTCCATTCCAGGTCCTCAGGGGACATAACAAGGTACAGAAAATACAAGCCAAAATAAATACAGTGCAGGAATTAAATAAGCAAATAGGGCAACTATGTAACCAGCTAAGTGATAAATGCAAGTTGAGAGCATCACTAGAACTCAGGCTGAGGCCGCTACAAGCTCTGTGTCGGGGAGCCGGTAGCAGTAATAACACGTAAAGGGTCTAGCTCTGCTGGAGAGTCTACGACCTCACACTAATAATATATATATATGAAAACAGCCTGTAGCCTGTGTGTCTCTCCCCACCCAATGTAATCCACGTCTCATGTCCATGACACGCAAGATCATAACTAATGCAGCAGTCATATAATGTCTAGGAATAAATTGTCCATGTCATAACCTGTATCCTATACAGAATCATCGTGAATATCTCAAGAGGATTCTGTCCATGATAGTGTCAAGTGTCCTGGGTTTTGTTGTACTTGATAGGACAAGTACCAAGAGTAAGGGTATCGAATATCCATCTCTAAATGACGTACCCAACACCGCGTACGGTGTTGGCACCCGACTATGATCGGACACTCGGTACGTCACCCGTTTCCTAGGTTAAGCAGTTAAAACAAGTTATAACTAAAACAAGAAAATATGCAACAAGACTGTAAAGTTGGCAAGGTATACTTGCCCTCTGATATATAACTAAACCAAGGAATATTTAGCAAAGACTGCAAGTTTTGGCGAGGTACACTTGCCTGTGGTTCCGGCTCTGTTTTCGGCTCTGACTTCAGTTGGAATTGCAGGCGGTACTCCGGTTGCTGAAACAAACATCACCATCAGATCCATAAAATATCAATCAGCTAAAAACGCCTGTCCTCGGGTCCAATTTGGAGACAAGGGCAGAAACGGCAGTTTCGGGTCAAAACGGTGTCCACATGCGGGCCCGCTTTGCACCGAAAAACGCGTCAGGGTCAAAGGTCTCCAAATTCACCAAACTTAGTGTCCACAGGTCAGAAACGCTGATACGAACCCAACGGAACTTTCAGAATTGAATTCTGATGAGCCGATCACAAAATCGTCCGTCGAGCGGGGGCCTGTGGGGCCCACGACACGCGATTTCGTCAACGTTCTCAGAATCGAACCAAACTTGACCCACAGGACCAGCGTATCGCTACGAGTCCGATGGCGCAAGTTTCGTCTCGATCCGACGTGTGTACACAAAGTTAGGACGCGTTCTAGAAAGTACGGATACGGGGCGATGTCCACGGATACGCGTTGATTCCGGTGTGCACGCACACCCGAATCAGCTTCCACGAAATCCCACACGTCCGTAATCGACGAGGCGCACGTATCTGTGAAGACCGCGCGCGACCAAGTCGTCCCGTTTGGCGGGGCGTACTCAGTTCCGGGGTGAAACAGGGTCTGATTTTTTTCTGTTTTTGGATCGCGGTGTACGATCACCACAGACGCGATGCCCCGAACAGTTTATCCGGACACCGAGAGGGTCATACAGGCTTCGCAACACAATTTGCAGAATAAAAAACGGAGCTACGAATAAAAAGGTACATGCACCTGAAGGGGACCCGAAAACCAGGACCAAATTGTGTCCGACACGACACAGGACACGTGTCCTGTGTCGGACACGGGGGAAGAAATTGGGGGTTTAGGGTTTGGAGTACGCGGCCGAGCTCCGGCGGAGGGCGGCTAGGCGGCCGGGGGAGGCCGGCCGGGGACAGCGCGGTGCGGCGCTGCCGGCGCGGGGAGGCACGGGGCGGCCGGAGCGCTGCCGGCGCTGCTGCTGCTCGCGGGGGAGGCCGGAGCTGCGGGTGCTGTCGGGGCGCCGGAGGGCGGAGGCGGAGGAGGGAGCTGCGGCGGGGCTGCAGCGGGCGGCGCTGGGGCGAGTAGGCGCTGGAGCGGAGGAGCGGTGGCTAGGGTGAGAGGATTCGAGGGGGCGGCCGGAGTTATATAGGGGAGGGAGAGGGAGGAGTGGCGGTCGAGGGGCCGGGGAAGGCGGAGGAGCTCCGGGCGAGGCGGGCGACGTGGCCGCGGGGCTCGCGGCGACGTGCGGAGCGGGCGGCCGGCGGATGCGGCGGCAGAAGCGGGCCGGCGGAGCGGTTCGCGCGGGGGAGAGGGGCCGGGTCACTGGCGGGTCGCGGGTGCGGGTACGGCGGATCCGACCCGACCCGCTGGGCAGGGTCTGGGCCGGGCGGGGCTGGGGTCCGGTTTCGGCCCAATGGGCCGGGCCGGGCTCGGGTTAAAAATAATAAATAATAATAATAATAATAATAATAATAATAATAATAAAATCAGTAATTTAATTAATAAATAATTAATTAAATAGGTAAATACTTTTTAGGCATTTAAAAATATGTCCGGGGTCCAATAAATTCCCAGAAAATTACCCTAAGTCCAGTTTTTCATTTTACATCCAAAAATATTATTTTCATAATATTTTAATATTGTTTATCATAATTTAAAAATTATTTAATAAATAAAACCCTGTTTTTAAATTACAGAAACAGAAAAATCCCAAAAATTCCAGAAAATTGTGAAAATTCCAAGTTTTAAAATTTTGAAAAATCAGGGGATTTACAACCCTCCTACAGCTTTCTCTCTCAATTCTGTGCATTTTAGCATTTTTAGGAATCAAGTCTTAAAATCAGACAAATTGCGTAATTACGCAAATTTCTAATTTTAGGACCTTTGTGCAATTTATGGAATTTCAGGGGGTTTTCTGCAAATTTCAGTGTGAGGTGTCACCCCCCTATTGGCCGGTGAACCTACACAGTACATGTGGCATGGGTCCCACCTGAAAATATCAGAAATAAATATCCTAAAATATCTAAGAATTAAAATACCTAAAATATCCTTGAACTTCACCCTATTTACTACTCATGCCATTGCCTAAACCCTATAAATACTACCCATCCCCACCACCCGAACTAACACCACTCCTCCCTCAGCCACCCTCCGCCCACCGGACCGCCACCAATTGGTTCGCCTTCCCTTGCCCTCCCTTCCGGCCAATCGCCACCCTCCCTGGCCGCCGCCGGCGCCGCCTGGAGCCTCCGCAGAACCAACCCGACCACCCGCACCACAGCACCACCACCACTCCCAACCGCCCCTCACCGCCACCCCGGCCGTCGTGGACCACCGCCACCACCCCCAAACGCCTCGCCGCCACCTCCTCCACCGAACTGACCCGCTCCCACCGCGCCACGACACCCACCGCCACCTCCAGCTCCGCCACAGAGCCCCGGCCCCCCTCTTCCCGACTACACCCCAGCCTCCCCCGACTTCCCCCCACAGCCACTCCGGCCACCCCTGACCTCCGCCACCACCACCAGACCCTTCGCCTCCCTCCCCTCCGTCGACCCGTCCGCCTGCACCACCACCTCCGCCGCCGCCTGCGCCGCTGCGACCACCGCAAGCTGCTGCTACTGCTGCCGCTGCTAACTACAGTTGCTACTGCACCCGTCCCTCCGGCCAGCCGCCGCACGCTCCGCCGCCGTCCTCCCACCGGCGACCAGCCGTGGGCCCCCCCTTGCTGACCTGTCAGGTATAGCACAGTACAAATACGTATATACCTATTTATTTGTATATGTATGTATATATGTCTATATATATGTATATATATATGTATATATTTATATATATTTATATATATATATATATTATTATATGTATTTATATATTAATATTAATATTATAAATACAGTATATACAGTATATGTATGCATTTATATTTCTGTATTTTTTTTCTTTTTGTATATATATATATATATATGTATATATATATATATATATATATATATATATATATATATATATATATATATATATATATATATATATATATATATATATATATATATATATATATATATATGTATATATTTATATATATTTATATATATATATATTATTATATGTTTTTATATATTAATATTAATATTATAAATACAGTATATACAGTATATGTATGCATTTATATTTCTGTATTTTTTTTCTTTTTGTATAATGCATTTATATTTCTGTATTTTTTTTCTTTTTGTATATATATATATATGTATATATATATATGTATATTTTATTTTCTGTTTATATATATATATATATATATATATTATATATATATATATATATATATATATATATATATATATATATATATATATATATATATATATATATTTATATTTATATTTATATTTATATTTATATTTATATTTATATTTATATTTATATATATATATATATATATATATATATATATATATATATATATGTATATTTATATTTATATATATGTTTATATATATAAGTATTCTATAATATACTATATAATTATTATATATATCAGTATATAATAAATATTTATATATATATAAATATAAATATATATGTATCTTTATTATATTATATGTATATACATATGCATTTTTATTTATTTATTTTATAAATATATAAATATATTTATATATATGTATATATTCTATATGTATTACATATATGTAAATATATTATTTATATATTATATTTAGTTTATATATATAATAAATATATATTTATGTATATGTATTTTTAGTATATATGTATATATATATATATATGTCTTTCATTTTATTATTATGAATGGCTCCTCTGAGAATTCTCATAGTATAGAAAGTCATAAAACGCCTGCACATAATCCCAATAATTATAACTGCAGACAATCACTTTGTCCTTGGAGAGATTAAGATACCTTCAGAGATACTGACAGTTCGTCCTTTAACCGGAATAAAACTGGTCTCCAAATATCGTTTATGAAGTTTCCATGGATCCTTCATAACAATCACTTTGTCCTTGGAAAGCTGCTGTTCTCTGTTAGGATGGAGTTGAGAAGAACTTCCTCAAGGGCAGTTAGCAGAAAGCAACTATTGCTAATGCTTTAAAACAACTGCCTTCACAGTCCCATTCGGGCACTATGAATGGAATGTTATGCCTTTTGGTTTAAAATTAGAATATTGAATAAATATCTCATTCATGATATTCTGAAATTCAGAAGGAGCATTTTTTAAACCAAAAGGCATAACATTCCATTCATAGTGCCCGAATGGGACTGTGAAGGCAGTTTTGTATTTATCTTTTCTTCGATTTGAATTTGCCAGTAACCTGACTTTAAATCGAATTTAGAGAATATCTTTGCATTAACAATTCTGTTAAGCAAATCTCTTTTGTTGGGGATAGGATAACGAATCCATTTAAGGACTTTGTTAAGAGGTTTGTAGTTAATAACTAACCGAGGAACACCTCTTTCCTTCTCAGCATTGTTATTGACATAAAAAGCTGTACAACTCCATAAGAATTCTCAGAGGAGCCATTCTTGGTTCATTCGTATCTGTCCTGATGATTTCTTCAGTATTTGATTTCTCAAAGAAGATGGACTCAATTTCCATAGCTTCTCTGTATGATCGGATATTAGCATCAGCAGTATCTGCTGGCTGCTTGCCTTTAGCCGCTAGTTCATTCGTATCTGTCCTGAAATTCTTCAGAACGAGATACCCTCCTGGTTAGACTGTGAAGGCAGTTTTGTATAACCAGGAGGGTATCTCGTTCTGAAGAATTTCAGGACAGATACGAATGAACTTAACCATTGGTTCTCAATTGGTTAGAATGGAAACTGCCCTTGAGGAAGTTCTTTTTCAAGTGTGATGATTTCTTCAGTATTTGATTTCTCAAAGAAGATGGACTCAATTTCCAGAAGTATTCTGAATATATATATTATATGTACTACATTATATATATATATATATATATATATATATATATATATATATATATATGCACTTTTAATTATATATGTACATATATATACTATACTATACTATAAGTATATATATATGCAAATTTATATTTAATTATATATATATATATATATATATATATATATATATATATATATATATATATATATATATATATATATATATATATATATATATATATATATTGTATATATGTATAAATATTATTTATGTATATATATTTCTATATATATATATTTCTGTATTAAATATGTATACATGCATTTATTATTTTATGTGTTAAACATATATAATTATATATATTATAAGTAAATATATATATTACATAAGTTATATATATATATATATATATATATATATATATATTATATATATATATATATATATATATATATATATATATATATATATATATATATATATATATATATATATATATATATATATATGCCTTTATATTTTTATATATATATTATATGTATCACTTTATATATATAAAATATCATATATATATTTTTTATTTTATATATTTATACAAAAGAATATAAATACAATATTTACTTTTTATATATGCTCTTAATATATACTATATATATATATATATATATATATATATATATATATATATATATATATATATATATATATTAAGTATGTATTATTGTATATATAGTTATACTATATTTATATATACGCATCATTCAACTTATATTTATGAGCCCTGTAATGTCCTAAACAGAGTACATCTTCAGCACAGTCAGTGACCCCCTGTCACAGGACCCCCCAGACTTGATTGCAAGTACAGGTTTTTAACACACTCAGGAAGTAGGCAAGTATACATTGTCATGTTTACTGTTTAAATTATAAATGTGTTATATGCTATTTCTCCTGAATTTCATATGACTGTGAGTACCTGAGATTGCCTCGGGTACAGTCAACAGATATGTTGACACGTAGTGTAAATAACTTAGACTCTAGTAGACTTTCCAACAAGCTATGAGGGTATCATAATATTCTCCTAGACCCTGACACGGGAACACGCAACAAGGTTGCAATACATATTGGGATGCGAGCTGCGTACTCGATTAGCTACCGGTGCGTGTGACGTGCATCACGACTTAGCCTAAAATCAGGAAAACTCAGGAAAAGTACGACTTGGCATTAGTTACATTGGGCGGAAAAGATAACTAATAGACGTATGGGACACCCCCCTCCTTGAGTCTTTTATCCTTCGTACCATGCTCCTCGGAGATGGTCGATTGCAGAGCTACCCGTGTGTCCGGGGACATATGACACATATACTAGCCAGTCAATACGATTGGTGAATTAAGTCATCATATATCAAGCCTATACTTTCCCATGCGTACTACAAGGTCTTTACTTGCATACACTTAGATGGTTAGCACCCTGTATTTATTTATTCAGTATTTACATACATGGCATATTATTTTCTGTATCTTGTTATGTCCCACTGAGGACCTGGTTCCCTTCCAGATTTAGATGAGGCCTTCTACCCCACGGTATATGGGCCTGGACAGGAGACCAGATATGCTACCGAGGAGGAGCTAGAAGAGCTACCCACAGAGTCTGCCTGAACTTTTAGATCACCTGGAGCTGGAGTTACCTACATTGATAGATGATACTCTAGTCTATCTTATTTTCAGTACTTTTTTATCTTTTGTAGTGGATTATTTCCACAAGACATTATCTGGTTTTGTACTATGTCATTCAGGCTTAGCATTATATATATTCAGCACTTATTCCCATGTTCATTGATATATTTTGTGGATGAGATTAGATTTACCTATGTTAAACTTGTAATATTTTAGGACAGCGTAACACGTTCCTTTGGGTCCATTAAATTGGATTAAACCCTTAGTGACGTGTTAGCTGGCCAATGCCACGTGGCCTAGTTCCTTACATTTTGGGACTAGTGCGTGACATGGTTTTAGTGGTGGCCCATGCAGGTCTAGTTTATTGCTAGTGGTATGATGACATGCCCAGCAAGCCTGCAATATGATAGAAATACTATGTCTCATCCACACTGACTTCATCAAAAATTTTGCATCCTGCTTGATTATCAATTATTAATTCCTTGTGCTTTTCTAATTATTCTATCTTCTTCAGAAATATGGACATACCCGGTGGACATGCGATTGATGGGGCTGACCAAGCAACAGACCCCTCGCCCGATGTCCAAGGAACCCCGACCACCCCGAGAGACCAATCCCCTAGAAGGATGCTGGTCTACCCGACGACCCCGTACATTCACCAGAATCCTGCCCAGACAGGAACACCAGCCCAACAAGATGGGCAAACTTCCCAGGCCCCAACCCAGCAGGCGGAGACACCTTTGCCTCCATCTCCCGCTTTTCCTGCCCAGATGTCACAGCTTGAGGGACAACCTCAAATGTTCCAGTTCCTCCAAGCCATGTTGCAGACTCAATGGCAACAGGCTGAAGCCCTGAGACAGTCTCAGTGGCAACAGACTGAAGCCCTGAGACAGACCTTGATGACGGCTCTGGAAAGAACGACTGCCCCGGCACCAGCACCTGTCCAACCAGTGGGCACTGTTCGAGGATTCCGCCAGATGGGGCCGAGAAACTTTAAAGGCAGCGAAACCCCAGAGGAGATCTCAGACTGGATCTCCAACACAAAAATATTGCTGGAAGGTTCACAACTTTCCTCCGACTTATGGATGACCGCCGTGAGGGCCCAGCTCTTTGGCAATGCCCATCACTGGTGGGATTCTATAGAGCGTAGCATCGGCAAAGACCAGACTTGGGAACAATTCTTGGAGCACTTCAACGCAAAGTACTTCCCAGCAACGGTCAGAAATACCCTGTATTCCCAGTTCCTGCACTTGAAACAAGGGAACATGACCGTTGACGCCTACGATGCTGAGTTCAGTAGACTGAGTCGATTCGGTGCCATCCTGATACCGAACGAGCTGGAGAAGGCCAGGAGGTTCCACCACGGCCTTACCTGCGAGCTCCAAAGGTATACAATGACTCGGGCGAGGATCTCCTACGAGGAGGTTCTTTCAGAAGCAAGAGTACAAGAAGCTATTGGCCGGGGAGCAAGACGCTCCAATCCAACTACACCGGCCAGAAACCAGCCCGGAAACGGAGGACCAATCCACCAGCCGGGAAATCAGACGCAGTAGACGACGGGACCCTATCAAAAGAAGGATCTCCCAACTTGTCACTATTGTGGCAAGAAGGGGCATTATATCCGAGACTGCAGAAAGAAGAACGGGCTATGCCTAGTATGTAGAGCTAGCCAACATATGGCAAGGGACTGCCCACAACGCAAAGATGCAGCGCCTCAGAACGGGCAAAGACCAGGAGCACAACATCCCTCAACATCTGGAGGATATCAGAGGGGAGCACCCCTGGCTATCCAGGAGAGCCAGTTCAACAAGGCCAGACAACAATCTGGAGGGCAAAGGCACGGGCAGGCCTTTGCTTTAGCTGCAGTTGTAGAAGAGCCAGAAGGTGAAACCATCACAGGTACCATTTTAGTTGCATCATTACCTGCAACCGCCTTATTTGATTCTGGCGCTACACTGTCATTCATATCTAGTAGTTTCATAGCCATGCACAAACTAGCCACTTCCCCACTACCTAAATGCTGGAAAATTCTTACCGGAGAAGGCATCGTGCCGGTTACCAACATTATTGAAACATGCTCGGTAGTCGTCTGTAGTAGAGAGCTAAGAGCACAATTTTTGGTACTCCTAATGCCAAATTTTGATGTCGTCTTAGGCATGGACTGGTTAAGCCAGAACAATGCTATCCTAGACTGCCGAAAGGGTAGTGTCATCTTTAGACCACCAGGACACCCGGAGTTCGAATACGTACGAGGTACCATCGAGCAAGGAGTAGGCCAGACTCCCAGAGCTTATATGGCAATGGAGATAGCACCCCCAGCACTCGTTGCAGAGTTCGAAGACGTATTCCCGGAGGAATTGCCAGGCCTACCGCCTGACAGAGAAGTAGAGTTCACTATTGAGCTGATACCCGGAGCTGCACCGGTATCCTCAAATGTGTACCGACTGGCGAAGAAGGAGCTTGACGAACTGAAGCTACAGCTTGAAGAATTACAAATCAAGGGATTTGTTCGTCCTAGTGCATCACCCTGGGGAGCACCAGTGTTGTTTGTACCCAAGAAGGACAGAACATATCGGATGTGTATTGATTACAGAGCCCTCAACGCTTTGACAATCAAAAATAAGTATCCCTTGCCGCGGATCGATGATCTGTTCGATCAACTGACAGAAGCTGTGGTATTCTCAAAGATAGACTTGAGATCAGGCTATCATCAGGTCAAAGTACGGAGAGAAGACATTCCAAAGACAGCATTCAGGACTCGCTATGGTCATTACGAGTTCCTGGTGATGCCGTTTGGACTGACTAATGCACCTGCCATATTCATGAACCTGATGAACAGAGTCTTCCACCAATATCTGGACCAGTTCGTGGTAGTCTTCATCGACGACATCTTAGTGTACTCAAAGAGCCACGAGGAGCATGAAGAGCACTTGAGACTAGTGCTAGAGACGCTGAGACGTGAGAGCCTTTATGCTAAGCTAAGCAAATGCGAATTCTTCCTTGACCGTGTCGGTTTTCTTGGACACGTGATCACAGGAGAAGGCATCTCGGTGGACCCAGCAAAGATCTCATCTGTAGAGACATGGCCAACCCCTACCAACGTCTCAGAGGTGAGAAGCTTTCTAGGACTTGTCGGATATTACCGGAGGTTCGTAAAAAACTTTGCAAGAATCGCGGAGCCGATAACCCAGTTGACCCGCAAGGAGCAGGAGTTCATCTGGTCTGAGGAATGTCAAAAAGCTTTCAAGGAGTTGAAAAGGCGTCTGACTACTGCCCCCATCTTGACCATACCATCTGGATCCGGAGGATTCGTAATCTATAGCGATGCTTTCGAAAAAGGATTGGGCTGTGTCTTAATGCAACATGAGAAGGTTGTAGCTTATGCCTCAAGACAACTAAGGACTCATGAGAAGAATTATCCCACTCACGACCTGGAGCTTGCCGCAGTCATCTTCTCCCTGAAGTTATGGAGACATTATCTATACGACGAACGAGTGAAGATATTCACCGATCACAAGAGCCTGAAGTACGTCTACACTCAGAAGGACCTGAACCTGAGACAAAGACGATGGCTCGAAGTGATGACAGATTTCGAGATCGATCTGCAGTACCATCCCGGGAAGGCTAATATAGTAGCCGATGCACTAAGCAGAAGACCCACGGCTTTCTTTATGATCACCCAACCAGGTCTATTGAGAGATCTAGAAAAGTTGGGAATAGAGGTCATTATGCCAAGAATTGACGGCCAATTGTCAAACTACCAGCTACAATCAACATTGGTCGAAAGAATCAAAGCTGCACTGCCAACAGATGCAAAATTTCAGAGGCTTCGACAAAGAACAGAGGCTAAAATCCAGACAAGATGTCGCATACACGAAGATGGGACTCTAAGATGTGGAGATCGTCTTTATGTTCCAAATGGAGAACTTCGTGAGGAGCTGATGTCAGAAGCTCATAGCTCAACATACTCTATATATATATATATATATATATATATATATATATATATATATATATATATATATATATATATATATATATATATATATATATATATATACTGTATATATTCAGTATAATAATAATATATATTATACATATATATTATTATATAGATAAATGTATAATATATATTATTATTATACTGAATATATACAGTATATATATATATATATATATATATATATATATATATATATATATATATATATATATATATATATACTATTGTATATACAATAAATATGTATATTTCATTTTCTGTTTATATATATATATATATATATATATATATATATATATATATATATATATATATATATATATATATATATATATATATATATATATATATATATATATATATATATATATATATGTTTATATATATAAGTATTTTATAATATATTATATAATTATTATATATATCAGTATATAATATATATTTTATATATATAAATATATATGTATCTTTATTATATTATATGTATATACATATGCATTTTTTTAATTTATTTTATAAATATATACATATATTTATATATATGTATATATTCTATATGTATTACATATATGTAAATATATTATTTATATATTATATTCAGTTTATATATATAATAAATATATATTTATGTATATGTATTTTTAGTATATATGTATATATATGTCTTTCATTTTATTATTATTTATATATATATGTATATATATTATATGTACTACATTATATATATATATATATATATATATATATATATATATATATATATATATATATATATATATATATATATATATATATATATATATATATATATATATATATATATATATATATATATATATTCACTTTTAATTATATATGTACATATATATATACAATACTATACTATAAGTATATATATATATATATATATATATATATATATATATATATATTTATATATATATATATATATATATATATATATATATATATATATATATATATATATATATATATATATATATATATATATATGCAAATTTATATTTAATTATATATATATTGTATATATGTATAAATATTATTTATGTATATATATTTATGTATTAAATATGTATACATGCATTTATTATTTTATGTGTTAAACATATATAATTATATATATTATAAGTAAATATATATATTACATAAGTTATATATATATATATATATATATATATATATATATATATATATATATATATATGCCTTTATATTTTTATATATATATATATTATATGTATCACTTTATATATATATAATATCATATATATATATTTTATTTTCCTTGCAAATTATATATAATTACATATACTTATATATGTGTATATATTTATACTAAAGAATATAAATACAATATTTACTTTTTATATATGCTCTTAATATATACTATATATATATATATTAAGTATGTATTATTGTATATATAGTTATACTATATTTATATATACGCATCATTCAAATTATATTTACGAGCCCTGTAATATCCTAAACAGAGTACATCTTCAGCACAGTCAGTGACCCCCTGTCACAGGACCCCCCAGACTTGATTGCAAGTACAGGTTTTCAACACACTCAGGAAGTAGGCAAGTATACCTTGCCATGTTTACTGTTTAAATTATAAATGTGTTATATGCTATTTCTCATGAATTTCATATGACTGTGAGTACCTGAGATTGTCTCGGGTACAGTCAACAGATATGTTGACACGTAGTGTAAATAACTTAGACTCTAGTAGACTTTCCAACAAGCTGCGAGGGTATCCTAATATTCTCCTAGACCCTGACACGGGAACACGCAACAAGGTTGTAATACATATTGGGATGCGAGCTGCGTACTCGATTAGCTACCGGTGCGTGTGACGTGCATCACGACTTAGCCTAAAATCAGGAAAACTCAGGAAAAGTACGACTTGGCATTAGTTACATTGGGCGGAAAAGATAACTAATAGACGTATGGGACACCCCCCTCCTTGAGTCTTTTATCCTTCGTACCATGCTCCTCGGAGATGGTCGATTGCAGAGCTACCCGTGTGTCCGGGGGCATATGACACATATACTAGCCAGTCAACACGATTGGTGAATTAAGTCAGCATATGTCAAGCCTACACTTTTCCATGCGTACTACAAGGTCTTTACTTGCATACACTTAGATGGTTAGCACCCTGTATTTATTTATTCAGTATTTATATACATGGCATATTGTTTTCTGTATCTTGTTATGTCCCACTGAGGACCTGGTTCCCTTCCAGATTTAGATGAGGCCTTCTATCCCACGGTATATGGGCCTGGACAGGAGACCAGATATTCTACCGAGGAGGAGCTAGAAGAGCTACCCACAGAGTCTGCCTAAACTTTTAGATCACCTGGAGCTGGAGTTACCTACATTGATAGACGATACTTTAGTCTATCTTATTTTCAGTACTTCTTTATCTTTTGTAGTGGATTATTTCCACAAGACATTATCTGGTTTTGTACTATGTCATTCAGGCTTAGCATTATATATATTCAGCACTTATTCCCATGTTCATTGATATATTTTATGGATGAGATTAGATTTACCTGTGTTAAACTTATAATATTTTAGGACAGCGTAGCACGTTCCTTTGGGTCCATTAAATTGGATTAAACCCTTAGTGACGTGTCAGCTGGCCAATGCCACGTGGCCTAGTTCCTTATATTTTAGGACTGGGGCGTGACATGTACACATATAAGATCTTTGTCAAATATTTTATGGAGTTTCTTATGCTCCATAGTCGATCCCATTCTGATGAGAGAAGACTTGGATGAGGGTGACTGAAGCACGAAGAAAATAAAGTAATTCTTGCTGAGGTTGGTCCTATCATCTAAGCCCCCCTAGACTTGAAAAGCTATGCAGTATGCAGTTTAAACTCATGCTATCAAGAAGACCCTCCAAGTCCTCCTAGACTTGAAAAGCTGCGAGACAAAGAAATATGACGATACAATTTCTTGTAGGGAATCACAATCATCTTTCTGAGGTTGGATGCAGGTTAATTAGTTGTTCATAATTTAAACATATATACAAAAAAAAACATATACTCAATTTTATGATAAATTTTGTAAATGTGTTTCGTTTTCTTCTCTTCTTTAATATTCCTTCTGAAGACCAACCAAACCTCTGAAGAGAAATATTGGCCCTGGTACCTAAGATACAAATGTAACTAGTGAAAAGTGATTCAGAAAAGATGCAATTGAATAGTATACAGTGGTTCCATCTTCTCCAAAATTCTTATGACTTTACATATACAGATTCTGTTGTGTATCACTATGAGTTGTGATTGTTTGATATTGTCACTTCCCGTTTTTGATATATGTATTTGAAATATATTTTACTTTAGCATAGTTGCATGTGCATGGAGACTAGACCCATTCTTTGGTTTAACCTAGTTCATGGTTTATTTTGTGGGTTGGCAAGTAATGAGAACCCTTGATTCAACACTCAACCCTACCATATATAACTCAATATTTTCTCTCTCTCTCTCTTCACTTCTTCATTTCTCACCCTCTCTTTAGTTTCATCTCCCCATTTCCATAGGCAAGTACACCTTGCATGAGAAATGGAGAAATCCTCCATATTTTGTTCTATTATGTTTGTTATGTATTTTTTAGCACTTTTAGAACTTGGAGTTTTCTGTTTTGATGGATGGAGAAATCTTGCCATGGCTGAACTTGTTGTTCGGAGAAGACGAAGTTTTCATGCGGCCAACGAGTTCTGCGGCTGGAAGTGCTATGCGGCCCGAGAGGGCTATGCGGCCTGAACTCTTGCCGCACACTGACAGTATGTGTCCATCTTGTTGGACACATGACTGCTTATTTACACAAGGGCCCTTGAACATCTTGTGTTTTTACTCACTGAACGAATGAGAAATTTGCTAAGTCCAAGAGACTTTCATGGGGCAAGCAGAGTATGCGGCCACTTTTTCCTGGACGCATGACTCTGAAACAGTGGCACTTGTTTCTATAATTTTTGTCTTTTCTTTCTGACACACTTTATGGCTTGTCACTTTATGTCACATTACTGATACTTCATTTATTGCCCATCACTTTATCCCTTGTCCCAAGGAGTAGACCTTAACCCTGAGTATGCGACCAGGATTTGTCATGCGGCCAAGTGGTTCATGCGGCATGACTTCATATGCGGACAGGACTTGGTGGTTCATACGGCCTGACTTCATATGCGACCTATAGTCATATGCGGACTGGACTTCCCATGCGGCCTAGAGACCCATGCAGCCTAGCTTGTTTGATTGAATATTTTTTGTTCATTCGTGACCTAATATTTAATTGGTAATTGGACTCGAATATTGTATCAGTGCTGATACCACTATTGCATGATAATTGTCCATGATTTAATGTACGTCGAGGTACGACACATCGTGTCATGTGTTAAGTGATTATATTTGGGTTGTGCATCGAGAATGCCTCCAAATTTATGAATGCGTGATATTATAAATATATATTATTTCTCCAGCACGGGTATAATAAGCGAGTCAACTACCAAAGCGTGGCTAGGATATTGATTATCTGAATGTTGCATACACGCTCGGGTGAATCCAAATTTGACTTCCATGGATTCGTATCTAGCATGTCCGTACTTTGTACGACATCTTAAGAAAAATTCTCATATGATCACGTCTTGAGATTTCAAACACAACATAGGGTTAATTAGGTAACTAAAAGTGATAGTAACATTGGAGAAAACGATATTCCAATATCATGCCAACGAACCTTTCCACAGATATTCATTATAAGTGAGTTATGGGCTGGCAACCACGAATACTGTATATCATCTGCCTTAGTGGAGTGCAGTATCTGACCTAATATTATGCCGTGCCACTATTTCACTATAGGAACACTGGGACCGCTAATACCATATTTTTAGCGCAGTGGCCCTACGAAAAACTGGTGTATCCTGCAAGTACATATTTTATTTATCTATTAGTTCGGTTAGCTCGTGTTCGGCACTGGTGTGATATGAGGATTCCTATTATGCATTATTTCTGAGATAACCTCATACTCCACAAAATAGCAACCCGTATAAATGATTGGCCGATATAGAGGAAATGGACTTGGTTATGATTGTATTATTCGGTTAGTAGCCTAGGAAAATGGATTATCATATTGTGATGGTTCAACGTTTATCCTTGTTTGGTTGTAGGATTGTGGTCCCGATCCAGAGTAGTTCCTATGCTCTCTTGCCGCTCGTCGTCTTACTTTCATTTATGCACATATTATCAGTTCTTCCAGTATTATTCTTGAGACAAGTACGTTGGTACCGTACGAGTCTCGATCTGCATTTATTTCTTATATTTCTCTTTTGCTTATGTTATGATGTGTTTGGTCTATCAACTCGAGCTTATTTTTGTTACTTGTTGCTTGGGGTTCTGACCCCACTGGCTTTGCATGGACAGGTTACCCCGAAGAGAACCAGGATCCACCGCGCTTTCAGCAAAATGGATCGCACTCGTAGGGCTGCGGCCGAAGCTCGCAAGTGGGTTTCCTTCTTCCACCCTTCGTCTTGATTACTTCTTTTGTAGTGTTTAGCATGGAGCAGAGTTAGCTCCTTATATTTTTTTGAGACTGCGGTCAACATGATGTATATATTAGACCATGGCTGGTATATTTTGATCATGTATTATTAAACTCTGCTAGTGCAGTATTTTATATTCACTAGCTTCATGATCATATGTGACATGTAATTTGGGATGCCTCTTTACTTTCATGTATGATATACTCTTGTACTTGTGTTGCTGGATTTAGATAGTAGAATTTGTTGGCCTTATGACTGACGTTATAGCATGCTAGAGTTCACCCATTGTCTTCTAGACCACCTTAACACATTGCGGCTTACTTCGGTATTCTGCAATATGCGGTTGGCCATGTCAGTCCCTGTATTTACCCAGTATTCTGGGAGCGGGGTGTGACAGTACTTTTTTCCAACTCAGGGCGTGTACCAGGAACATGGTCGCAGGGGATAGCGAGTGGGTTTTCTTCTTCCCTGCTCATCATGAATATTTACTTTCTTTTGGGCGTTTATACACCGGCACCTGTTAGCCGGCTTGTCTAGACATTAATTTTTTTACATGATTGTATTAAATCAGACTGCAGCTAATCACTGTCATGTACTTTTGATACTCTGCCAACTTTTTTATTGTTGCACAGCTGGTTTCCAGAATATTGTGGCAGAACGTTTGCGATGCCTTACTTCCTTGTCATATATTCTCTATGCTTACTATTTTTTGTTTGAATGATTGAGACATAGAAGTTCTTGACCATAAGAGACTTGATTGTAGCATGCACCCCCTTGTCTTATACAGCCGTGATCGTCGTACGACGTATAGCACCTTGTACGGGGTAGCTGACCATGTCCGTCTCCGTATTCCGGTACTGGGACGTGACAAGATTTTAGTGGTAACTCATGCAGATCTATTCTTCAGACTTGTGGGGTATCATGGTCATATGGGTCTCAATCAAACACGATCCTTCTTGAAATTCTGAATTCGTCATCTTTGATACTCAACTTAAATTTTCCCAGATTGGTTGCTCCATTGTTCCTTCTCGTCATGTACTTGATGTTTCTTGTGCTCTTCTTTAGGGCTTCTCCTTCCCCCGATATTATAGTAACAAGAGAGGCATAGTTGCTAGTAGAACGAGATCCTGTAGAACCCTAGCCAAGGATCTGAGTTGAACCCATGATGAATGGGACAGAGCAGCAGGCTCCAGGTGTTCCCGTACCTCCCGCAGTGCCAACAATACTGGATATCCCGGCCTTGCTAGAGATTATCCGTAGATTATTGGCTGCCCAACAACACCAGATGGTGATGCAACAACAACAATAACAACATCAGCAACAACAGTTCTAGCAGCAGGAACAAAATGTCATGTTGAACCAAGGGTTGCAGACGGCCTTAGAATGAGACGGAAGATCATATTCTGGGGCATCTGTTAGATTTTGCAGACTGAAGCCCAGATATTCCGATGACACGGAGGACACAATCACGGCAGATGATTGGCTCCAGGATATTGAGACCATTTTGACAGCAGCTAAAGTTTCGGCCGAGGAACAAGTTGACCTGGATCGCCTACAACTCCAAGATCTGGCAAGAGATTGGTGGGTCACGATGGAGGTAGGATTGAGGCATCCTATTTCATGGGAGGATTTCAGAATCCGGTTTAGGGCGAAATACTTTGGGATTGTGGCCCAGTGTGAGTTGCAATAAAGGTTCATTAACCTCAAGCAAGCTGGAAGGACAGTAGACGGCTATGCGGCGGAGTTTTGCCGACTAAGCAGATTTGCTCTAACCATGGTGGCAAAGCATGGACTTTACTTGAAAATCTTACACATGGTAGAGGTACACGACTACTAGACCTTCGAGGCGGTATTGATAACAGCCAAGAGGGTTGAGCTTACTTTCCAAAGGATGACATCGAGAAAAGTAGATCGGAAGAGGCTTCATGGACAAAACAATAAGGGAGGACCAGTACCGCGAACGTCAACACCATCCCCTGGTATTCGCATCCATGATGTAACGCAGAGGAGGCCAGTGACCTCAACAGTGATGGCACCAACTCGGAAACAATAGCCGAGGCAGCAACAACAGCAGCAGCAGTAGCAGCAACAACAACGACGGGGAGCGTTGACAGGTTGTACCTACTGTGGTAAAGGAGGTCATATCCGGGATGTTTGTCGGACAACTAACAAACTATGTTTGATATGTGGGAGCCCCGATCATAAGGTTGTCACGTGCCCATTGATACGGAGGTCATGAGGGCCAGTATAACAGTTTCCTGCATTGACAACTCCAAGGGCAGTGCAGCAAGGAGGACCAACAGTAGCAGTACGGCCTTTAGCTCAGCATTCGTTGCCGACCCAGGACCAACTTTATAGGCAACAACAGCAGAATCAGCAGGAGGCGCAAGCCCGGCAGCAAGGAAGACAACAGCAGGGAGCTCAACAAGGCCAATGGCAAGCACTCACCTTATCTTTGGAGGAAGCTATGGCGTCGGACGACGTAGTGGCATGTAACATTTTTGTTACAACATTTTATGCCATAGCTTTAATTGATTCTGGAGCTTTGCACTCATTTATATCTGTACAATATGCGACGCGTATTGGATTGAAGTTTGAGGCATTGCTAGCGAAGCTTAATATACTCACTGGCATTGGGATCGTAGAAGTTAGTAGGGTGTGCCTAGCATGTCCAGTCATAGTATGTGGACATTTATTACCTGCAAAATTGATCGAGTTACATGTGGATAATTTTGCTGGAGCGGTTGGAATCTGATGCAGTTTCCAGAATATTGTGGCAGGGCTTTTGTGACGCCTTACTTCCTTGTCATATATGGCATATGCTTACTGTTTCTTATTTGAATAATTGAGACATAGAAGTTCTTGACCATAGGAGACTCGATTGTAGCCAGGGCCGGCCCACTGGGTTGGGTTGCCCTAGCTGAAGCTAAATTTGGTTGTCCCTTCTCTTGACTCCAAACAACGGCGTCGAAGTCTCCGGTTCTAACGACGACGTGAAGTTCGGATTCCGAGTTCCTCTCATTGAGCTACTCGAGGCCTTTCCAGTGGGAACTCAAAACATGGACCGTATGGATTGCTAGTTCAACTGACAGAAAGGAGTTGAGGTTGACCACAGAGGCTCTATTGGTCGAGAGATGGTAACTTAGGGGCCTGGAGGTTGCCCTAGCCAAGGGGGTTGTCCAAGTCCAATGACTTGTCAGGCTTACTCCAAGGCCGACCCTGATTGTAGCATGCATCATCTTGTCTTATATAGCCGTGATTGCCGTACGACGTATAGCTCCTTGTACGGAGTAGCTGACCATGTCTGTTTTCGTATTTTCGTACTGGGACGTGACATATATCTTAAGGTTTTCAACAATATTTACATGCATGAAGGAAAACAAGTCCTTTGCTGGAGCGGTTGGAATCTGATGCAATTTCATCTTTTCCTAATATTTAGAAAATATGCTCTCTTTTTTGCAGGCCAGTTATATCTGAACTGCATTTGAAAGCTCTCTGAGCATACGAAGAAAAAAAAAACTGTCAAATTTGCAGCAGGTGGTTCAGGAATTGGCATCTAAAGTTTCATGACATGAAATAGAGTTCTTCAGTTAGCATAATATCTCTGGTTCCAAACATTTTTTTTTCCTTTCATTTTATGAAATGAACTTAAGATCTTCTAATGGTTACACCCCAAATTTTCACTAATCTATAAATACCTAAGAACTTTTCCAGTCAGCTACGGATTCTATTTATGAAATTTTACTTCCACTTTTAGTTGCAATATCCATGTTCCTTGGCAAAGGAAATTTAAGTTCCGCTATGCATCAGTCATCACATTGACCACCTCCTGAATGGGTGACCCTTTATTAAAACCCTAGATTTGAGTGTATGAACTGTTAAAGAGAACTCTGTAATTGATATTGTCAGAAATATAAATAAATGATCTAATCGAGACAGATATTTGAATTTGGTTCAATGTTCTTGAGACAATGTTCGTCCTGTTCGGGTACTTTCGGTTTAGTGACGATTGTGTCTCACAGTATACAACAGTACTCTTCCTCCGGTAGCAATACTTCACACCGCGAAAACTGACGAAACAATATAGGTAGTTAGTCTCTTTCTCTTGGACTTACTCAGATGTATGAATGAATTGTTTGGATAAATTTTAATCAAACACTCATATGACTTTTTTTATAAAAGATGAAAAGACACAAAATGTGAATGGACATGGACACAGTGAATGATACATGTCCAATTTTTTTGGAATGAATGCTTTATTGTTTTCTTCGGCTCTTTTATCTTATTTTTCTCTTGATCCTAAAGTTAATATGTCTTCTTCTGCACATAATGAGTAATGAGGATAATCCTAATCAGCAGCGTAAGAATTTTCGTCCAAAAAATACAGCGCTTACTATTAAAATAAAATTATAATAAAAAACTTATAATTTTAAAAATATTATATATTAATACTAAATATTATAGACTATTATTAGATTACGAATAGAAACAATATAAAGCATCAACCTAATAATTGATTAATACGAATATGAACTTATGATTCACCTATCAGCTTAGGTTAAGTGATCAATTAATTGGATTGGCTACAAATAAAGAATGTGTTACCACTATAATCAATTATAATAAGAGTTTCAATAGACCTAATCTAACCGGAGAATTTTTTTTAATCCTCATCCCCGTTTATGCCACTATTTTGAAATTTCCAAACCCGTCCCCATAGGAAAAAAAAATCCGGATCTCCGTCGGGTTCGAAAAAAATTGATCTCTCTAATGACATCGTCTAATACTTTGAAGTTAGAAAATACCTACAACTACCTAATTGTCATTTTTCATTGTAAGTGAGTTAGAAGGCATTATATATATAAAAAAAAAGATGGTCATAAACTGTTGATTGTTATCAATATAAAAAATCTATCTTTTAGTGAACTATATTCTTTTAGTGATGTATAAACTGCTTTACTAATTCTCTTTTTATTTTATGTGCTACTAAGATAAATCTTCAGAAAAAAAACATATTTAGAAGCTTCCTTACACTTTATAATTTTGTTCATAATAGACATGTTCTCGTAAGTATACTGCTATGATTAGTTGATGTTCTGTTAAAAGTTATTCCTTAAATATATTATTTCACTAATCTGACATTGCAGTGTTATCGTAATAGAACATCATGCTAATTCTTTTCTCTCCACACACACACACACACACACACACACACACACACATATATATATATATATATATATATATATAAACAAAAACAAAAAATTGGAGGGGGCGTAGCCGCACCCCCCTCGACTCCATGTGGCTACGTCATTGATCATAATGAGGAGTATGTAGAGTCAAAGCTGCGGGAACCGTTGGTGATGAAAAACTATAATTTAGATTTATTGTTATCTTTTATTTATTTTTTTGTTAATTTATATATAGATTATTTTTCTGTTTTTCAATTAGAATTTGAGTTATCTTATAATTATTCATGGAAGAATTGAAGAACGTGATATCTATTTTTAGTTTGTATGGTGCGATGCCAAAAGTCTAAAGTGAATCTTTCTACTTTATTTCCTTCTCCGTTATCTGATGTAAGAATTAAATAACAAAAATTTTATTTTTAACTTTGTATGGTGGGATGTCAAAAGTCTAAAGTGAATATTTTTATTTTATTTTTTCTCCGCCTCCAACGTTGACGTCACCAACACGTCATTTGGATATTCTTAATTATTATTTATGTCTTTCAATTAAAGTATTTTATGATAAATTTATACTAGTTGATTATTTATATTTTGTTTAAAGTTTCGGCGCCCAAATTTTTATATGTACCAAATTTCAAATAATTTTTTTAGCTTTTCTTCCAATATCAAATTGGGGAAATGTTTTACAGAAAAGTTAAATTTGACTGACGGAAGATATCAAAATAAAAATTTATAATAGTTGGTGATATTGCGTTAGAATCTATCGAAGTTGGGAGTATTAAGTTGAAAAACTAGAATTGTTGATGGTATAAAGTTATAATTTAGCCAAAACAAATTAAGATATAATAAAACAAATGGGGGACCTAAGCATAGAATACCATTAAAAGGGATCATCACAATTGCTGCCGTGTCAAATAACCCCATAATTTGCAGATATTAACCAGGGCATTTCCGTCCACTCCAACAATCCCCACACGCCACCAGATTCACCACCACCACAAAAGAAAGGCTTTAGATAAAGGCACTACAAAATTAACTCAGGACAATCCAAATTTTCACCATTGATAATTACAAGTTTGTCATTTTCAAAAATTATTAGGACTGTCAAAATTTTGATGACAGTCCTAATAATTGGTAGAACTGTCAAAATTTTACAGTCCTAAAAATATATGTTAATTTTTTAGGACTGTCAAAATTTTGATAGTCCGGAAGGGAGGGCTACGCGAGGTGACCACGAGGACTGGGCTGAGTGGAGGCCGGAAGGAGGGACGAGGCGGAGGAGTGGGAGGGGAAGGAGACGAAGGGAGGCGGAGGAGGAGGCGGCGGTAGAGGACGGGGGAGGAGGCGGAGGCAGAGGCACGCGCGCGGCGAAGGACGGGACCGCTGCTGCGTGCGGGAACGGTGGTGAGCGGTGGGAACGGCGGCGAGCAGTGGAGGAGCGAGAGGGAGAGCAGGAGGAGTGAGGTGAAGAGGATGGACAGCCCTAGTAAAATTAGAACTAGTCTGAATAATTTTTTTTTTTATAACTATACTAGTACCAATTCTGAATTAGTCCTAAATCTACTTTGTACTGCGTTTGTCACAAGCCCCAAAAAAAAAAAAAAAAAAACCCTAAAAAACTCACATTCCACCCGACTCTTCTTTTTATCTCCTTCGCGTTTCCCAAACCACACCATTGTTTCCCGAACCCCACCTTCCTCTTCTTCCTCCGCCACCATGGTTTCCTTCAGCGGCGACGAGACCGCCCCATTCTTCGGCTTCCTCGGCGCCGCTGCCGCCCTCGTCTTCTCCTGTAACCCCCCCACCCGCCACCTCCAGAAATAGGGTTTCCCTACATTTCTAGGGTTTCATTATTCATTCTCCTCTAATTTTTTTTGCAGGCATGGGAGCGGCGTACGGTACGGCGAAGAGCGGCGTCGGTGTGGCCTCGATGGGGGTGATGCGGCCGGAGCTGGTGATGAAGTCGATCGTCCCCGTGGTCATGGCCGGGGTGCTTGGGATCTACGGGCTCATCATCGCCGTCATCATCAGCACCGGGATCAACCCCAAGGCCAAGCCCTACTACCTCTTCGACGGCTACGCCCACCTCTCCTCCGGCCTCGCCTGCGGCCTCGCCGGGCTCTCGGCCGGGATGGCCATCGGCATCGTCGGCGACGCCGGCGTCAGGTGACAACGATCTCTCTTTCTCTCTCTCTATATATATATATATATATTCTTTTTGGTGGTCTGTTGATAACTGATTCTGATATTTTGTTGATTGATGAGATCATGACTCGTTTGGTTCGCGAAATCATGGGGTTGAAAAAGAAAAGTCATTACTTTCCTATGTTTGGGTGCCAAAGGAATTGAGGAGGAAAGGAAAGTAATTTTCAATGGAAAGTAAACTGGGGGGTTCCCTCCATGCAACCACGGATTCACTTTCCGACCTTTAATTATTCACTTTCCTTCCCAATTTTCTTGGCATTTCCAAACACCGGAAAGGAAAATCGATGGGAATTGTAATTTCCTAAAGGAAAGCAAAGAGCAAGGAATTGATTTCCTTTTCTTTCCGCGAACCAAACGAAGCCTGAGAGATGCGAATAGTTACCGAATTGGTCAATTAGATCTGATATATTGTCTCATTCTGGACTAGGCCTCATTTGGTTTGCAGAATCTGGACATTGGGAAAGGAAAGTAATCCCTTTCTTGTGTTTGGATGCCAAAGAAAATGAGCTAGAAAGAAATTTATTCCCAAGGGAAAGGAAAATAGGAGTGGAATTGATTCCTCCACTCACCCTATGGATTCACTTTACCACCCCCAATTGTTCACTTTCCCTTCTAATTTTTTGGGCCTTTCCAAACACCGGAAAGAAAAATTAATAGAAATTGTAATTTTTCAGAGAAAAGGAAAAAAGCAAAGAATTGATTTCATTTCCCTTCCTTCCCTTTACTATATGCATAAAGCTTTTAAATATTTTTTTCTTCCAATAAATCTTGGCATTCTTATTAGTGAAGCTGAAATGAGAACGCTAGATGGATGAGCGAGTGTACCCATGGGGAGTTGGAGGTGGTTTGAAGCTTGAACATTTGCAACACTTGACTAATAAATGCAACGGTTAGGTGAAGTGATAAGATATCTGTTAAAGTAGTTGCTAGAGGTACGGTTAGGCCTAGATGAACAAACTTGCATCAAGACGGTAAAGAGCTTTTATAGAGATGACTAGTAATAGAGATGAATGGAAGAAAATGATTCAAATACCCGACCCAAAATTTTGTTGTAAAAGGCTTTGTTGTTGTTACTGTAGGGAATGATGTATTTATATCATATTTATTGGGACTGGTTGAAGTAGATAGGGATGTTCTAAATTGTAGTTTCCAAAATGGTTGTTTTTTGTGTTAGTTAACTTGCTTAGTAGCTTGACACTGATGCAAATTTAGATGTGTGGTCAATCTCTCATCCTTCTATAATTATTATCCAGTCCTTTAACTAGCACTATTGACTATACCTATAAACAACTAGACATTAGTTAACATCAACATATTTGATATGTAAAAAAATATTGGTTGGCAAGTAAAAATAGGCTTTACATTGATGTTATCTAACATAAAACGGATTACTTGGTCAATTTGGGCTCATTATCAGGGAGTAGGAACTAGGAAGCTTAAGTCATGCCCCATGTTCCATATAGCAAGTCCCATTTTTAGAAATGGCATGCTTTAAGAAATTGATAAGGAGGCTCTTGAGTTTCCATCTTTCAGTTGACATGTTTTTTGGCCTTTCTCCACAATACGTGTCAAGTTTATTTTTGTACTTGTGTTAAAGTTTATGTATTAAGTGGTCTTCATTTTATAGATTTTCATTTGGGGCACTTCAAAGGGAATAGTTGTTTTCTATTTCTCAAATGATTTATTTTCCCATCACCTCCTTCCCACAATCCTCATTCACATTGGAGTATCTTGCCTCGTTTTCAATATTTCTTTAATCTAACTTTTATTCACTATTTCGAGATAGTCTTGTCATTCCATATAAGAAGGGCTTTTTTTTTAACCTAGAAAATGATGTTGTTGAAGGTAAAGTCCTTTCTAATTTTCCCATTAATCAAATCTACCATTGCATCTTGCTTTTGTCAAAAAATTTATGAAACCATGCTCCCAACCTAGCTTTCTTGAGTTCTTAGGACCAACACATCTGAAACTAATATGATGATAATAATAATGTGAAAATGTGTTTGAATAAGGGCATTATCATTTAACATTTCTTTTCTTCTTAGTACTTTCCACTTCTCCATATTGTTTTCTTCCTTCACCTTATTTCTTTCTATTCATCACTGTCCCTTATTTTATAGAAACCAGAAATAGTTTTCTTGCATAATGGAGTGCCTTTTTATTTTTGTTACCTTCGCCTGTTTTGCAGATTAGAACTTGCTGAAGTTCTGCAGCAGCTAACAGCAGATTGCTGTCAGCGAGTGCTAGGAGCCGGACAATAGAAATATAAAGAAATGTAAAAAAAGGAAAAGAACAAAAAGATTAAAATGTACTCCTGCCAATGAGAAAAGTACGTTGCACCCTTTAGCACGGGTGACACAAGAAATAGGGTGAGACTAATGTCGTTAAGATTCAATCGTGGAATCATTAAAGGGGTCCATATTGTATCGGGATCTGAATCTGGATCATGGATCATAGGGTCCATGATCCACATTTATGACCTTCAAAATGTTCAAGAAACTTTTATGGGCAATTCATATCTATGTATGTTATATCATGCATACTTGAGGTATACGGCATCAAATCAAGTAGGTTAGCACACTATATCACAAAACAACTCAATTTTTTCAAACTGAAATTGTAAGAGATGTAAGTTTTTTTGCTTGTAGGTTTTTGGAAGTGAAGAGTAGAGAAGTTTAGATCTTGGAAGATGCAAAATAAATAGGTTTTTTTATGTTAGAAAGCCCTCCCAAACTTATAGAAGGGTTTTTTGAAAAGAGAAAAAAAAAACCCAAAAATCCTCTGTCCAAATCCCGTCTGCCTGCTCGGGATCTTACAATCTGGACCCTTTCAAGCCGATCCTTGGCGAGTGAATTTTTTCGTGCAACCTAGATCGGATTGGGTCTGATCCAACCTGAATTGTGCGATCCACTAATCCGGATTGCACGGATTTAGACAACATGGGGTAAGACCTTGCTCCCACTTAATTGGGATATCCGAGGGCCTCCTGGGCACTTAAGAGTTGCTTCCTTCTAGAGTACAGAGTACAAACCAACATGACATACACTTCAAAGTATACACAAAGTCACAAAGAGAGCGCAGATTAGTGCTTCGAACATTTATAGATATGAGTAATTAAAAATACCCATCACAAACTATGAAACACCAACATGGGCACAAGCCGCACAACAAGACATCAAATAATGAATAATTGAAATTGTAGGACACTATAACAATGTCACACCAAGAAAAATGGTTTTCCATTATACATTCAAGTGTTGGAAACATTTAAATGCATTATTCATGTCTGAAGTATAAAGTTTGAGGGTAGTTCTCAAATCATTCATACATAGGTAGCAAAGGAGAGAGAGATTTATGTCATCCTAATCCCCTCATAGAACAATCTGTTGTATCTCATGTTAACATGTACAAGTTTTTTGCTATACATGGGAAAAAGCAAGCCTCTCAGGCATGGTTATATTTTCATGTAAAATTTTATTATGATTCTAGGAAGCATGGGTGGTCAAAGTGGATTTTGTACCAACATGATTTCTTGTTCACTGTTTGGTTCGTGTTGGTTTCGGATGTGATCTTATCAAAGTGTCGTAGGCGTTAGAAACTGCTGGGACGTGCTGCAAAATTGAAAAGGTAAAAACTGGAAGTAGGGAGATATATGCAGGATGGAGAGACAGTGAAAGAGAAGCTATGGAGGTTGGTGGTATAATATGGTACCTAATGCTGGCCCACTTAAGTTAGGTGTCTGATCGGGTCAAATCTTATGGAGCAAATCCGACCTACCTGATTCATAACTTAAGAGGATAAAGAATGGGTTGAGTTAGCTTTTATTATTTTCGTCCACTCTTCCTTTCTTCCTCTATTTTCATTTAATTCCTTTTCTCCCTTGACCCTTTCATGACAAGTGTGTGGATGACAACTTGGAAAGATGAGCGAAAATGGAAGAGTGACTTGGGAAGGACGGTGATTTAATTCCCAGCATTGACCACTTAATGTAGGGGTTAATTAGGTCAAATCTTAGTGAAACCAATCCAACCTTACCCGTAACGATAATGAATTTATGGAGTTAGGTTTCTTTCTTCCTTTTCTTTAAGAACCTCCTCCATTTCTGCCTCTTATCTTTGTTTCCTTCTAGCTGCCTTCTCTCTTACTCTTCTTTCAACAAGTGCGGGATGGAATATTGTAGACGACTACAGGACGATTGCCCATGAACCAGAACTTGACGATTGCCCATGGACGGGGATTTGCCGGCCGCTCATGGACGGTATCTTGTTGATGAAGATAGGATGTTATATTCCAATCTTCCTCGTGGCTACATCAAGGATTAAAAGGTATGTTCGGAAGTGTTGCATGACATTTTTGAGAAGCTTCCAAGCTTTCTAGTGAGGAGTGTCTAATATAATATATTGTAAAATATTAAAATCTTGCACATCCCTAGACAAGTAGACCAAGCTGAGCAATTTTCATTTGAGTCTGTTCCTTTCTTAATTGTAGACACATCAGCCAGGCCCAAGCTGACCTGTCCTCTTTTGAGTCTCTACCTTTCTTAATTTTTGAAACGTCAGCCAGGCCCACCCCTTACCAAAGTATCCATCCCAAAATTAGGTCACAGTTCTCCCTGTCGTCTCTCCTTTCTGCCCAAGTTTTCGTGGGATATTCATTCCCATTCATAAAACTGGCCTCCTCTAATGTATACGCTGAAGAAAGAAGACCAATTCAACATAAAACCCAAAATACAAAAAAAAAAGAAAAAGAATTCCCAATTTCTTGAAAAAAAAAAAAAAACTTAATTACTAATTTAGTACCCAAAACTTTAAAATATATGTACCTTGTGCGATGGCGACAAAAGAAATGACCAACATAATGTCAAGGACAGATGGCAGACATAATACCAACAACAGAGGTGGCTGGCATCGATGTGGTGTTCTTCCAGGTCTAGGAAGCAAGGACAATCCAAGGTTCATGCCGTGTCGTGTCGGACACATGTATTGGCACGCCACGAACACTCCGAAAAACACTAGAACACACCAAAATAGGTGCCGATTCTGTGTTGCCGTGTCTGTTGTATCGAATGTGTGTCCGTGCAACATAGTTCTAGGTCAATGCCCCCTCCCCCTTACCTATCTTTATGCTTCGCATTTTGAGTGTGAAGAACAGGGTCATGTGAGTAAGAAATCACTTTATTGTATCGGTTTTGACCCATAATTTAGACATGAACCATAGCTTGCAGTATAGGCCGATACCGATACAGTTTGGCATGTCTCAATCCGATATCGATATTGAGGGTCTCTTTTTCGGTCAATTCGGCAAAGAAAATTGAACAAAATAGACGAATCAACAAGGCTGTAAAAGCATAGTAAGGTTGTAAAAGGATGTAAAGGAATAAAAGTTATCTATTGCATGTAAACCAATTGGCAAGGGTGACTACTATTTCATTCAATTTCAAAACTGTTAAGAAACAAAACTGAAAATACAAAATACTTAAAATTATGCATAAATGTATAAAATATACTTTCTAAGATGTTAATAATTTGTTAATAATTATATGCTTTCCGATACAAAAAAAATCCAATACTCCGATCCGAAATTGCGGATACCGCCGATACCGATACTCATAGGAATGATCCGATACATATACTACGAACCTTGACCTGAACTGACCCTATAACCTGTAACAAGATTCCAAATAATTCCTAATCCATCCTGAATTTCACTTGGTCTACAACTTGGATTCAATTACAGCTGTGTGCCATCCAATTTTGATCCGAATCCAGCCAAAACCTACTGGATTCATATGGGTCATTGTAAGCCCTGCCACGGCCATGTCTGTGCAACATAGGAAGATAAGGACCAATGAAACTCGTAGTATTCTAATCCCCCCTAAAGTAAGAAAGGATGGATGCCACACAATAAAAGATCACTAAAAGCAAGTTATGCAAAGATCAATTCATAATTAATATGCAACAAAAAGAAAAGCAATGAAAATGATGAGTAACTAAGCAATGCAAACTAAGCTAGATAGCAATAAGAAGTCTAAGCGACACAGAGCATACAAAGAAGTTAAGTTCTACTAGCAAAGAACAGCCAAAATAAAGTAGCTATGTAAGAAACATGCTTGGTTGCTACATATGGGAAACTAACAAATATCTAGATTAATTTGGAGCAAACTAGTCTAGAGACTAGCCCATGGTAAATAAAGAAAAACTTGAGCTAAGAGATGCTGGTGACTGACTACTGACAAAGGCAACACTCCCACAATCTCACATGCACCAGGATCCGTGTCTTGCTTGAATAAAATTTTGGTACAATATCTCCGAAAATCAGTTCTTCTTGTGAGAGGAATGAAGCCCTGTGAATGGAAAATTTTGTTGTTACAATGCCTCCTACAATTATCTCCAAAAATCTGTTCTCCTTCCGAGGAGAGGAATAAAACCCTGTAAATAGAGTGATGGAACCGTCTTAAAACCATTAGAAGGCACCAACAGTAGCGGTATATAAATTGATATCCAATGAGTGTTGCCAGTCTTTTTTCTCCTTCCCAAAATACTTCCTGATTTTCCAAGTTGCATTGGGTATTCATATTTCCCAAGTTTTAGTTCTCCGGATATGGCATCAGACTTATTTGTGTCAAATCTTGCTGATGAACTTCTATCAGAGTTTTGCAATAATCTTGGTACATATTATTATCTCTAATGTAGTTATTTTACTGAATAGTTATATGTTAAATCGTACATTGATCTTCTGCTTTTAATGTGTTTTTTAATATATATTGACCCATTTTGTTTCAGACTTACAATATAACCAGAATATAAATTCAAGGGAGATGGGGGTTCGATGGCTTCATGTGAAAACTAGGACCAGTTTATTTTTCCCTTCATGGTTTAACTAAGATGGCACATATTTTTGTTGCAGGGCTAATGCACAACAGCCAAAGCTATTCGTTGGGATGATTCTCATTCTCATCTTCGCAGAAGCTCTTGCCCTCTATGGCCTTATTGTTGGCATTATCCTTTCTTCTCGAGCTGGCCAATCTCGAGCAGACTAAGACGTGAGCGAGCAGCTGAGCCTAATGTTTCCCTTCCATGGGCTTATGTTATATTTATTCAGATATAGCACATCAATGGAGGTTTCTGTTAGTGATTCTGCCACGATATCAATTCAAGGTCTTGATATGGCTATCCTCCTATTTGATAAACCTAAATCTTGTGATTTTGATGTTCAGACATTTCATAAATTGCCGTTGTGCTGTTTCTTGCCAGGTTGTATACATTAATTGATTCCTTCTGCATTTTCTACTGAGCTATCTGTATGTCTCGTTTCTACTTCTCATGTTCTCATGGGCATACCTATTTCCTGGGTTTACCAATTGAGAAAATAAAATACTTTTTGGTGTATCAAGCTAAAGCTCAAAGCTTAAGCACCTATCTTGATATCTTTTCTGAGAATGTATTTGGTGGCAATCTCGTTGTTGAAGCACCCCATTATCTTGAGGGGCCCAGTTGGCTTCTGCCTATTGTGATTTTGAGTAGGGGTGAGCATTATTCGGTTTTGGACCTAAAACCGAACCGATTATGAATAATCTATTTGAAAAAAATTTAAATTTTGGTTCGGCTTCGGTTTTGAAAATGCTAAAAAAAAATTATTTGATTTTAGATTTCCGTCCAAAATTGAATAAGATTTAGACAATTATGTAAATATTCTTAATTTTATGTATAATTTTGTAATTAAAAATGTGTATATTTTGAAAGCAACAATTCTATACCTTTTTTTTGAAGTTAAACTTTGATTTATTTAGTCAACTTTGGACACAATTGTGTATAATAATTATAATTTTTAGTATCAGTTAATCACGATTTCAGCTTTAGATCCAACCCATTAAACAATAGAAATAGTCTAACCGAAAAAACAGATTCGTTTTGGTTTTTATTAATTTTGGTTCAGATTCGGTTTTGGATTTTTAGAATTTTTGTTTATTCGGTCTTTTGACTATTTCGGTTCGGTTGAAACCAAATAAAGAGAACGTTTACCACTAATTTTGATGGACTCAATCTTGGCTTCTGCTAATGATCCACAAGCTTTGTAAGCTTCAGGAACTTGCCTAGGCTGGCAAGCTGCTTTGTGAGCTTCTCAAATAGATTATTTGGAGTTGCTTATTGATCAAAGCATCCAATAGCAAGATTTTATATACTAGTTGGATGCTAATGACACAAATGTGGCCTGGGAATTATTACTCATCATTGCTTTTGATGCAAATAACGTAGTTGAGGTTTTGGAAGTTCTAAACAGTATGATGGTTTGGGATCTCCCACTTTATGAACTTTTTTTTAAGGGGACACCAGCGTTGTTTTTTTTTTTTCCCTGCAGGACTGGGAATTTATATCAGTTGTGCCAATTAAGAGAGGTTTAGCAAAATCAACACTTGCAAGATATTACAAACCAAAAGGTCAGGATGTTGGGTGGGCCTGGTCCGGCACGGTCTGGGTTTGACCAGGTTCGGTCGGAGTCGGGACATTCCGATCTAACTCTCCAGTCTGGACCGGGCCTAGAACTAAAATCACAACCCGAACCAGGCCAAGAACTTGAGCAAAGCCCGTCGGATCTGGGCCATCTGGTTTTCTGTTAACACCGACAAGGAAAAAAAAGGCCTTTTGACTTTGGTTGGCGAACTATTTAAAACAAATTATAATGAAAATAGTAGAGAAGAAAAACAATATATAATGCAAATACAACGAAGTCATTAAGAAAAAAAAATTAATAAATAAATTTAATGGAGAATTTTTTTTTTTAATTTGTAGAAAAGGTGAAAGAGTTCATCTTCATCTTTCAATTATGTCTTCCATCTTCATATTCAATTTATTCATGTCCAATCCTTCGAATCTTTGACCACGGTATTCAATATCTTCAATCTTCAGAGAATTATGTATTTTAATCTTCAAGGCTTCGCTGTTTCAACTCTATTTTCTACAATAAAATCTATATTAATAATTTGAAAGTCCAATTATTTAACATCGGTAATTTTATTTCTTAATTCTTGAGTCTGTTTTTTTTCTTATGAACCCAATCTTGCATGTAAACATAAACTTCAAAAAAGTTACGATACCATCATGCTCCTCTTCTTGGTTAGCATTAGTGAACATGCACTAAAATAAAATTTAAATGCTACCGTGGACACCACGGCCAATAGAATATCACGTGCTAAAGAAGAAATTATATGATAAGTCTTTCCATGTGTTCTCCACCATCCGAAATAGAAAATTGTGTTATATAATATACATCATCTTTGGAACAAGAGTTCAAATACAACGATAATTTTTAAGTTGTGAGAGAAGAATGTTTTTGTTTATTTCTTTGTAGTACATTCCTAATATGAGATAACATAAAACTTAAATTAAGTTAGCTGCTACTACCTTGAAAGTTTCAATCTTGTCCATTCGCCATAGTTTTTTCTTCGTATAAACTAATTAGAGCATATAAATATTCTTTAACTTATGTTTTTTTATTACGTACCTTAATATTCATATTTTCAAGAAAATTATCTAACAATATATTTACACCATCTAATTTAATTTTTGAATATTCAAACAATATAAAAGTGAAATACCATATCAATATTTTAGAATTTGTTTTTCCATTTTAGTAATGATGTAATCAAAACATGAACATGTCCATATTTTGCAAATAAATAAAAACATTAATGACCTATGTTAAAGCTAAAGAAGAAATTGGATAATAAACTTCAATATTGTAAAACAATTCAAAAATAATCAAAATAATAATAATAGAAGTAAAAATTATCTGATTAGTCTCAGCTAATTGATAATCAATACTTGAATTCATATTACGATAGTGTGTAATAACATCTTTATATTTACTACATGATTTCAAAATCAAATATATAAAATTCTATATGGTATATCCTTAACAAATATCACAAATGTTAAACCATATTGGTGCACATAACTTTTAATTTTTTGTCGTTTGCTTGGTGAAGTGTTCAAATTAATTTGACATGTTCTATTTTTTTTTAATTTTGAAAATATTAAAGACATTATTGTCCAATTAAATTAAGAATATGACAAGCATATCTTTTACGAAAAAGTCGTTCTTCTAGTATAGGTAGAAATTGAATTTTTAAAATATTAATACAATAAATATTATTAGTAGCATTATCAAAAGACATTGAAATTTTTTATTATAACCACTGATTGCATTCCTGTGTGGTGATATTCCAATAGTCCTAAACAAAAAAAATTCATTTTGTAAGATTTATTTTGTATGTAAACAATGTGTCGTAACACAAATACAAGATAACTTTTTTTTACTAATCCGTATATCCGGAGTTAATTAAAATATATTATTAATATATGTGAAAGTTTGTTTCAAATATTTTTTATAATTTAAAAGCTTATGTTCTACTAGTAGATATGGAAGCCTTTTGTAAAATAAAGATTTAATGTATTGGTTGCATAGTCATAATAATCTCCACCCTTACCAAATGTAAAGTTGTTCATCACAATAATACATTATGTTAAGTTAGTTATGTTAAGAACAAACGAATAAATAAATATTTCTAATAAAGTTGTAGAAGAATTGATGTTTAACTGTGTTTGACTACCATCAATTGCATCATTCTCATTTTTTTCATTTAAAGATTATTTGTACATTTATTGTATTGTGCAGCTCTAGGTATTGTTTATGTGTATTGGAATATAAGATTTCCTCTCCTTTACCATTTGTAACATATATTTTAGTAAAATACTTGCAAATAATAGATCTAGTTGGAATAAAACTATTAATACTTTGATTTGATTTTTAGGAAGAGACATTTTTTGGTAGTTCATTTTCAATAGGAGGAACATAATAATTAGTATTGAAATAATTATAAATATCGTAACATTCATCGAAAAAAGATCAGTAAAATGTTGGTTAGAACCAACACTATTGCTCCATATTATATTTTTATACTATTTTTTCTAATTGAAAAAATTAATCAATTTATAATAGCAAAATTAACCAGTTATATTATATGATATAAAAATTAAATACTTAAACTCAACTTGATTTTCTCCAAAACCATATGCAAATTTCTTACTACTTGGTGGTGGTCAATTAAGTTGAAGCCTCCAAATTATAATTCTTCGAGCTCTTGTGATTTTTTGTCGCTTCAGTCTTAAGAAACTAGCTAATTCACCGAAAAGAACACAAAATTGATTGAAAGTGTTAGAACGGTTAAAAAAAAATTACGATAAATTTGGATGAATTAATTCCTATTTATAGATGAAAAAAAATTATGCCAAATGACCATAGTGATCCTTGTATAATATTAGTTATGAGTCCAAATAACGTCCATAAATAATTACGTTGATAAATTAAGATAAGTAGTAATATTAAAATAAATAATTTTAAGAAATGTCTTATAACTCGTATTTTTGAAATTTCTTAAACTAATGACAGATTTCATTAGAATTAATAAAATTAATAAATTAATGGTATTTAATGATCAAATATGGAAACAAACGGCTGCTTCTTCTTCAGAAGAAAAAAAATTCCTCTCATATCTCCATCGTCCTCCTAAGTCGACCCCAAATTAAACCCCATCCTCTGTCGTGACGCTCTCCCCCCCCCCCCCCCCCCCCCTTAAGCCGTCCGCAACTACCTCCTCTCTCCCACGACGTAGGCCTCTCCACCGACGTCCGCCGCACGTTGCAGTCCGATCCTCTCCCCTGCCGCCGTCCGATCCACTATCAAAGCCGTCGGCGACGACCGACTCATCAACGACGCTCTGCGCTCGACGATGGAGGTTGGGCTCCGCACGACTGCTTCTTCAGAAGAATATTTTTTTGTAAAGATGTTTAATTAGTATAATTATTTAGTTTCATTTGCTTAATCCGTCCAAATTCAGCCACATCCGCGTTGGGGGAGAGGATGTGGATGGTTGAAAGTCGGTGGTCCCAAGGAGGGGACGGGAACTGCCGCATGCATTCCAAGGCAAAAATCAGCTCTTCTTCCCTATCCAACCAAACGATGTATTTTTGAATCCAATCCCAAAATTCTTTCAAATTCTGAATTTCATATTCAGTTCCTGTTTACCAAACAAGCCCTCATTGAAGCTAGCACTATCCAATCGTTCCACTAAAATATCATGTAGTGCAAATATACAAGATGCCAAAGCTAGCACAATCCAGGCAAGAATTTAGAAATTATAACTTTAAATTCCGGTTACAAAGAATTTAATTACTATGAATCTGTTATAGATAATTTTATTTATTTATTTATATAATTTGGAAGATTTTTTTACAATCTCTCATCACACAACAACAAAACAACAATAAAAACAAACAAAAAGCAACAAAATTTGATTTATTATATCAAAGTAATCAATAAACTATGCAACATATCTAGAGGTAGAAACTGAAGAAGTGGAATGGGTACCTGTAATTAGAGTTTAGATCCTATATTTTATATCAGCTTGGAGTTTAAGTTCTGATATATCCGATAACTTAGATTCTGGATTTATATTTTTTGTTTCATTTTTTCTATTATACTCTTCCTAGTCTATTTAGAAAGGTTTCATTATCAAACATGAGAGAAAAGATATAATAGAAAAAATAAAACAAATAATAAAAATTCAAGATCTAAATTTTTTAATTGGACAAATAAGAACTTAAACTCTTAAACTGGTATAAAATTCAGGATCTAAACCCTAATTAATTAGTTCTTATATACATATGTACAATGTCGTGCCTTTTGCTTGTGAGCACAACTGAAGGAGTACCTGTACCTCCATATGTATGGTTTGATGTCCTCACTGGGCTTCCTATGTTATTATGGACAGAATTAAGATGAAGCAGATGTGTCACGACCCGCACCCGGAAATTCGGGCACGAGTGCGTGGGTACGTCCAACCTACGCCGCAGAATCGGCGGTAGTACGCTGTCTAGGTCAAATCCAGATTTACTAACTAGCTCATTCACAAATAACATAGGCAAGATAATAAATAATGAGAAATGAAACTTAAGATTGCAACTGAAATAAATGTGACAACAGATTCAAATATTTTAGTACAGGAATCAGAATGAAATCGGGGACAAACCCGATTGCTAAGATAAAGAGCAAAACTAAGATAACTACTGCTAACTACTCAGCAGGAGTAGCTTCCTGTGCGGGAACTGGCTCTGCAACTGTATCACCTGCTGCCTCATAGGGGCCATAATAGGTGGGGGCAAGGTTCTCCTCATCGCCTAAACAACAGATCCAGTCAGGAAAGGAGCAAAGTACACAGTGCACAACAAGATTAAACTAAATATTTTATGACAATTAAATATTGGATATCATGTTGAGAAACAGCATTAGCAGAACATTATTATCTCAGAGTTAGCTGTAAACAGGAATATGAGAAACAGAAATAAATGAAACAGGAAATGAAACTACAATAGCCAGCAAGAAATATAACATGACCAGAACTATCTGTGTGAACTTGTGTTTGTTTTTAGAATACTTAGTTGGCATGTAGGGGTTTATAAGGCTAATCTGGCCGTCATAAACGGCTATTAGACAATACAATCGAGATCCGGCTGATGGACAGTCGTGTACCAACAGCTATTAGACAATACAGGGGAAAGGGTAAACTACATGCCTTCTAGGTATTCTCCCACCCGACATGAAAAATAAGACAGGAACTACCAATATTCAAGATATAAAATTCAACATTTCTAACACTAGGTGTAAACATCAAGGGTACATGTATGGCAGGGAATTAATTATCACAATATATAAAGATTAACTTGAAGTGCAGGTACTTGCCTGTTGTTTGGATCCGATTAATTTAGTTCTCGGGAAAAAATTCCAGAGATGAGTCCAAAAGCTGAAATAAACATTACCATCACGCTCAGAAGATGTCAAATAGCTAGAAATGCCTGTCCTTGGGTCCAATTTGGAGACAAGGGCAAAAACGGCAGTTTCGGGTCAAAACGGGGTCCGCCGGTGGGCCCGCTTTGCACCGAAAAACGTGTCCGGGTCAAAGGTCTCCAAATTCATCAAACTTAGTGTCAACATGTCAGGAACGCTGATACGAACCCAACGGAACTTCCAGATTTGGATTTCGATGAGCCGAACACAAAATTGCCCGTCGAGCGGGGCCTGTGGGGCCCACGACACGCGATTTCGTCAACGTTCTCAGAATCGAACCAAACTTGACCCACAGGACCAGCGTATCGCTACGAGTCCGATGGCGCAAGTTTCGTCTCGATCCGACGTGTGTGCACGAAGTTAGGATAAATTGCCGAAAAGGCGGATACGGGGCGATGTCCGCGGATACGCGTTGATTCCGGTGTGCACGCACACCCGAATCGGCTTCCGCGAAATCTCACACGTCCGTATCGACGGTGCGCACGTATCTGTGAAGACCGCACGCGACCAAGTCGTCCCGTTTGGCGGGACGTACTCAGTTCCGGGGTGAAACAGGGTCTGGTTTTTTCTATTTTTGGATCGCGGTGTGCGATCACCACAGGACGCGATATCCCGAACAGTTTATCCGGACACCGAGAGGGTCATACAGGCTTCACAACGCAATTTGCGAAATTAAAAACGGAGCTACGAGGCAAAAGTTACACGTACCTGAAGGGGACCCGAAAATCAGGGTCGAGACGTGTCCGTGTGGTGTCCTACTCGTGTCGGACACAGGGAAGCTAGGTTTAGGGTTCAGGGGGGAATTCGGCCGTGGACGGCGGAGGGCGGCCGGAGAGACGTCGGCGAGGGCGGGGGACGGCTCGCCGAGGGGCGGCGCGACGTCCACGGGCGGAGCGGTGGCTCAGGGCGGCCGGCAGCGGCGGTGGGGAGCTGCTTGCTGCTGCTGTGGCTGGTCTTCGTCGGGGAGGGGCGTCGGCGGCGCTGGCCGGGGGCTGCAGGCTCAGGCGGGCGGCGCGGTGCGGTGCGGTGGCTGGGCGAGCGGAGGCGAGCAGCGGCGGAGCGGGGCGAGGTGGTGGTGGCTAGGGCGGCGGAGGGTCGGGGGTTATATATAGGGAGAGGAGGAGACGTTAGGCGGAGGAGGCGGAGGAGGAAGCGGGGCGCTGGCCGGGTGGAGCGGAGCGGGGCGTGGCTGGGTGGCGCAGGCGCAGGCGGCGGAAGCGGCGGAGGAGGCGGGCGCCAGAGCGGGTTGCACGGGGGTGTGGGGGTGACGGGTTAGCGGGTGGACGGGTCGGGTGCGGCAGACCCGACCCGACCCGGTAAGGGAAACGGGTTGGGCTGCTGGGCTGGGCCGGATCAGGCCCACTGGGCCAGAGAGAAAAATAAAAATAAAAATATTAATAATAATAAATAAATAAATAATTAATTAGTTTTTAGGTAATTAAAAATAGGTCCGGGGTCCAAAAAAATCCAGAAAAATTACCCTAAGTCCAATTTTTTATTTTACACCCAAAAATATTATTTTTATGATATTTTAATATTGTTTAATATCAATTAAAAATTAGGTAATAATTCAAAACCCTGATTTTAATTACAGAAAATTCCCAGAAAATTCTAGAAAATTGTGAAAAATCCTAATTTTAATATTTTTTGAAAAATCAGGGCTTACAATCTACCCAACTTATAAAATTTCGTCCTCGAAATTTAAATTATGGCAGGGTTTTCTCTGTCCAAACTTACTTGATTGTAGTCTAACGGGTTTCTCTCAGGTGGACATTGCGGTTGCTACCCAACTTAGAATTTTACCCATATCCTCTAAGGCTGGACAACTAGTAAGGCTAGGTCCCAAACTTAGTAAATCATGGCATTGAATCTTCAAGTCTGCAACACAAACACAGCACCTAGGGTCTTGCCTTGGTCATAAAGGGTTATCATCAATTCATCCGGTCTGAGGGTATGTCTAGCACTACAAATCAACTTATACCAGCCACAGGTTTTTGTCTTTCCGAAATAAGGAAAGACGAGGATCAATAATAAAGAGTTTAAGGGCGAGGTGGTAGAACAGAGGTATAGGGATCAAGGCATTTTCAGGAATTCTAATGGGAATTGTCAGGCGGTTAAGGATTGAGATTTTATTCTGGTAATGCTGAAACGATATGCTCGGACGTATTTAAGGGGCAAGTAGACTAGTCGACTATACCTCAATCCACATAAGTAGTCATGCGAAGTGCGAATCAAAATGCACTAAGGTTGATCAGACCGTAGTACACTGATTCTGAGTAGACACTTGTATTAGTGGGGTTGATCAGGCCTCAATAATACATGTGTCATGAACAAGCCCGATAAAGGGTAAGCTTGCAAAACTAGGCTATAAAATAGCAGCATTAGTCGAGTTTAGCAAAATTAAGTGCGCTAGATGATGATGAAAAGAGGTACAAATTATTGAAGTTCACAAAATGACACAAAATAAGCACAATAGCAAAATCCTCTAAAACAGTTATCAAATTTAAAAGCATACCAGGTATTTAGCAAGTTCAAAATTACTAGGTTGGGGCTGAGGTCACGAACCAATAGGCACGAAAACAATACTAGAAAAGATATCTACGAATCACTTACGCGCATTAGCTGCTTCCAGAGTTTGCGCGTTCTCCACGGTCATTACGTAAGCATGTCCGCGTCCTTGAGCAGCGGGACAGTCCCTCACTTGATGTGCTGCTGAGCCACAAAGTAGACAAACACCTAGCCTCTTTCTGCAAACTTGCCAAGTATGGCCTGGTCTATGACAATAGTTACAAGCAGCAGCTTGTTGGTTCTGTCCCTGGGCCTGGTGTTGGGGTGCTGGAGCTCGAGGGAGAGGACGCTGAGCTTGTTGCGGGGCCCTCTGCTGTTGTTGTTGAAAAGGGCGTTTGTTGGGTCCCGCATTTCCGGTATCTCTTTCTCGCTTTAGCTTATGCCCCATGTCTCTCTCAACGCCTTGTGCCACGTTCAAGATTTCCTCGTAGGTGCGAGCTCGGCTGGTGGTGACAGCAAGGCGAATATCCGGAGATAGCCCCTTCTTGAATCTACGGGCTCTGTCCTCCGGGGTTCGAACCATGTACTCCGCAAAGTGGCTTAACCTGCTAAATTCAGCAGTATATTCATCAACAGACATGTTACCTTGTTCCAGTCTCTCGAATTGGCTTTCGAGAGCTTCCCGAGCCACTTCGGGATAAAATTTCTCCTTGAATAGCCTTTTGAAGTCCTCCCAGGTGAGGTCAGGAGCAGACAGTTGGGATTCATCTCTGAACCAGGTTCGAGCAATGTCGAACAGTTGCAGGCTTGCGGACTCCACTTTGAGGTCATCAGGGACCCGAACAGTCTTCAGGAGTCTCTCGACATTCTCTATCCATTCATCGGCATAGAGAATGCCCTCAGTTCCGTAAAATTCCAGGGGTCTTAGATTCTTGAAGTCTTTGGCACTCCCTGGCCTCTTGAGTGACGACTCCTGGGGCTTAAGAGCTTCTGAGAGGCTGGTCCGCAGAAGTGCAGTCTGCTCTTTCTGGGATTCCACCAATCCCTGGAACACTCCAAGTAGCTGTGCTCCATCCAGAGTAACTGCCGGAACAGATGGAGGCGGCGGGAGTGCAAGGGTCTCGGGCACATTCTGCTCAGCTGGTTCTGATGTGCCTCCTACTGTGTTCCTTGTCTGGACCATTCTAAAAGTTTAAGGGATAGGAAGATCAGAATAGAATACTTGGAAATCAAAGGCGATAGGAAAATTGAGCAGCAAAGATATCAAGAATTTGAAATAAGGACGCTATACTGTGAATGAGCTTTTCCTAGAATCCTCAATTTTATTCCATACCCTGTCCTAGGGTATTACCCTATTTTAGGATAGGACCTGCATGGGCCACCATAAAAACGTGTCACGACCCGCACCCGGAAATTCGGGCACGAGTGCGTAGGTACGTCCAGCCTACGCCGCAGAATCGACGGTAGTACGCTGTCTAGGTCAAATCCAGATTTACTAACTAGCTCATTCACAAATAACATAGACAAGATAATAAATAATGAGAAATGAAACTTAAGATTGTAACTGAAATAAATGTGACAACAGATTCAAATATTTTAGTACAGGAATCAGAATGAAATCGGGGACAAACCCGATTGCTAAGATAAAGAGCAAAACTAAGATAACTACTGCTAACTACTCAGCAGGAGTAGCTTTCTGTGCGGGAACTGGCTCTGCAACTGTATCACCTGCTGCCTCATAGGGGCCATAATAGGTGGGGGCAAGGTTCTCCTCATCGCCTAAACAACAGATCCAGTCAGGAAAGGAGCAAAGTACACAGTGCACAACAAGATTAAACTAAATATTTTATGACAATTAAATATTGGATATCATGTTGAGAAACAGCATTAGCAGAACATTATTATCTCAGAGTTAGCTGTAAACAGGAATATGAGAAACAGAAATAAATAAAACAGGAAATGAAACTACAATAGCCAGCAAGAAATATAACATGACCAGAACTATCTGTGTGAACTTGTGTTTGTTTTTAGAATACTTAGTTGGCATGTAGGGGTTTATAAGGCTAATCTGGCCGTCATAAACGACTATTAGACAATACAATCGAGATTCGGCTGATGGACAGTCGTGTACCAACAGCTATTAGACAATACAGGGGAAATGGTAAACTACATGCCTTCTAGGTATTCTCCCACCCGACATGAAAAATAAGACAGGAACTACCAATATTCAAGACATGAAATTCAACATTTCTAACACTAGGTGTAAACATCAAGGGTACATGTATGGCATAGAATTAATTATCACAATATATAAAGATTAACTTGAAGTGCAGGTACTTGCCTGTTGTTTGGATCCGATTAATTTAGTTCTCGGGGAAAAATTCCAGAGATGAGTCCAAAAGCTGAAATAAATATTACCATCACGCTCAGAAGACGTCAAATAGCTAGAAACGCCTGTCCTTGGGTTCAATTTGGAGACAAGGACAAAAACGGCAGTTTCGGGTCAAAACGGGGTCCGCCGGTGGGCCCGCTTTGCACCGAAAAATGCGTCCGGGTCAAAGGTCTCCAAATTCACCAAACTTAGTGTCAACAGGTCAGGAACGCTGATACGAACCCAACGGAACTTCCAGATTTGGATTTCGATGAGCCGAACACAAAATCGCCCGTCGAGCGGGGCCTGTAGGGCCCACGACACGCGATTTCGTCAACGTTCTCAGAATCGAACCAAACTTGACCCACAGGACCAGTGTATCGCTACGAGTCCGATGGCGCAAGTTTCGTCTCGATCCGACGTGTGTGCACGAAGTTAGGATGAATTGCCGAAAAGGCGGATACGGGGCGATGTCCGCGGATACGCGTTGATTCCGGTGTGCACGCACACCCGAATCGGCTTCCGCGAAATCTCACACGTCCGTATCGACGGTGCGCACGTATCTGTGAAGACCGCACGCGACCAAGTCGTCCCGTTTGGCGGGACGTACTCAGTTCCGGGGTAAAACAGGGTCTGGTTTTTCCTGTTTTTGGATCGCGGTGTGCGATCACCACAGGACGCGATGTCCCGAACAGTTTGTCCGGACACCGAGAGGGTCATACAGGCTTCACAACGCAATTTGCAGAATTGAAAACGGAGCTACGAGACAAAAGTTACACGTACCTGAAGGGGACCCGAAAATCAGGGTCGAGACGTGTCCGTGTCGTGTCCTACTCGTGTCGGACACAGGGAAGCTAGGTTTAGGGTTCACGGGGAAATTCGGCCGTGGACGGCGGAGGGCGGCCGGAGAGACGTCGGCGAGGGCGGGGGACGGCTCGCCGAGGGGCGGCGCGGCGTCCACGGGCGGAGCGGCGGCTCAGGGCGGCCGGCAGCGGCGGTGGGGAGCTGCTTGCTGCTGCTGTGGCTGGTCTTCGTCGGGAAGGGGCGTCGGCGGCGCTGGCCGGGGGCTGCGGGCTCAGGCGGGCGGCGCGGTGCGGTACGGTGGCTGGGCGAGCGGAGGCGAGCAGCGGCGGAGCGGGGCGAGGTGGTGGTGGCTAGGGCGGCGGAGGGTCGGGGGTTATATATAGGGAGAGGAGGAGACGTTAGGCGGAGGAGGAAGCGGGGCGCTGGCCGGGTGGAGCGGAGCGGGGCGTGGCTGGGTGGCGCAGGCGCAGGCGGCGGAAGCGGCGGAGGAGGCGGGCGCCGGAGGGGGTTGCACGGGGGTGTGGGGGTGACGGGTTAGCGGGTGGACGGGTCGGGTGCGGCAGACCCGACCCGACCCGGTAAGGAAAACGGGTTGGGCTGCTGGGCTGGGCCGGATCAGGCCCACTAGGCCAGAGAGAAAAATAAAAATAAAAATATTAATAATAATAAATAAATAAATAAATAAATAAATAAATAAATAATTAGTTTTTAGGTAATTAAAAATAGGTCCGGGGTCCAAAAAAATCCAGAAAAATTACCCTAAGTCCAATTTTTCATTTTACACCCAAAAATATTATTTTCATGATATTTTAATATTGTTTAATATCAATTAAAAATTAGGTAATAATTCAAAACCCTGATTTTAATTACAGAAAATTCCCAGAAAATTCTAGAAAATTGTGAAAAATCCCAATTTTAATATTTTTTGAAAAATCAGGGCTTACAAGATGGATCTTCCATGCTCATGAGTCCAGTTACCTCCATACCCAACTCAACTGGCTCTTATGGTCAGCGAGAAGAGAGATAATATTTTTGGTTGGACGGAGGTCATAGAATCAAACCGCGAAAGAGATGTAGGGTAGGGCTGAACATTATTCGGTTTGGACCGAAAACCGAACCGAATAAGATATTCGGTTCGGTTTAAAAATAATTCGGTTATGTTTCGGTTTTGAAAAATATTAAAATTTCTTATTCGGTTCGGTCTCGGTTTTGAATTTCGATTTCGGTCCAAAACCGAATAAGAACAATAATTCTATATATATGTTTTGAAGTCTAGCTTTGGACACAACTTTAAAATACAACAAATGTATGTATAAAATTATAATTTTTAATATAATTTAAACAAAAAAATTTAAAATTTAAAATAAAAAATCTAATTTTAGGCCCAATCCATTATAATTAATAAAGGTTCGGCCCAACCGAATTAAACCGAATAAATCGGTTCGGTTTGATTCGGTTATGGCTCTAATCGGTTCGGTCTTCCTTATTCGGTTTTCGGTTATTTTGATTATTCGGTTGAAACCGAAATAACCGAATACTCACCCCTATTGTAGGGGCAGTGGACCCAAATGACATGCAACACAGCGTACGTAAAGTCCCGTGCATATCAACTGGCATCTAAAAAAAAAAAAATAGTTTAGGTACCTCCATATGTATGGAGGTTTTTTTTTTTTTTTTTTTTCTTCTTTTTCTGAAGGACTTGTCCTAATGAGTCCAGGTGGTTGTCCAAGTTCGAAGGGTTGGCCAAGCTCAGGGGCTTGTCAGGCATACTCCTGGGCCACCATGCTCACACCCAAACCTCCTCCGTCCAAAAAGTGGTGTTAGACATAGTTATGGAAGCCAAATACCTTGTATAGCCTAACGATTAAAACGAAGGCACCCGTCCCATGAGGTTGCTAGTTCGAGCAATAATGCGTCATTTAATTCCCTTTAGAAAAAAATAAGTGGGGAGGTGGTGGGTGCAGTGTAGGTGCGGTACATAGGAGACAGAAACGGTACGGTACGATCCGGGTGGTGCGCGAATGCGATGCAAGTGTGGTGATAGTGCGGTGCAGCTACGGCTGCATGAGGCATTCAGACGTGAGGGGTGCTTTCGGGTCGGGATGTAGCCTTCGGACTGGTATATATAGGCCTTCGGGCTGAATTAGTTGTAAACCTTCGGTCTGAGTTGTAGTCTCTCAGAAGAATCTGAATAAAATTTACATTCTTCGAAATATATATATATATATATATATATATATATATATATGTGTGTGTGTGTGTGTGTGTGTGTGTGGTCATAAAGCTCCAAAATTTTCACATAGGAGTCAGGGGCGGTTTTGAGGGAGGACAAATGATATGATTGAACTAGTCCTTCCGAATTCATAGGCCTACAATTTTTTATTTTTTATTTTTATCTGTATGTGTTATAGGTTTTATCTTTATCTATATATAACTACATATGGAAAAGAAAAGAAAAGAAAAAGCTAGTAAAATTAAACTTTTAACCCATATTTACTTAAGTCTTTGCTACCTTCACCATTCTGCATGGCTCACCATCCTAGTAAACTTAAAAATATAATTACAGAAAAATAATAATTTCTATCTCAATTGAAAAATATTATAGTTGAACAATTTTGTTAATTTTTAATAATTTAATTTCTGATATTTTTATTAAAAATTATATAAGAATAGACTTTCATTTATTTATTTTGCATAGGATCTTGTTCTTGATGAATCTTAGCTCGTCGGGGCCTACAGGAGCCATCATTTTCAGGATGGATCTGTTGGATCCCATTTTGTTAGGGATACTTTTGCAAATGTGCCATTTCTAAAGGTACAAAGATTTCTAATAACTCACATACCTACTTATTATTATTGAGAAAGCAAGCCGTCTTAGCTCAGCTGGTAGAGCGCACGGCTTTTAACCGTGTGGTCGTGGGTTCGATTCCCACAGACGGCGTTGTATTTTTTTATTTGTAATGATTTTTCTTTCTTTTATTCGAATAAATTTTTTTTTTTGATCTTTATGCATACTGTATTGTATGTTTTTGGACCCACTGCCTCCAACTCCCACCATTTATAAATGAAAGAAATAATACGTCCTCCTGAACTCGATTCACTGATTTTCTGTCACCCAGACATGATATTATACCTCTTAACGGTAACCATCAGAGCCACTCGAGTTCGATTATTCATCAATAACTCAAATTTCTACTTATTATCATTAAGAAAGTAAGCCGTCTTAGCTCAGCTGGTAGAGCGCACGGCTTTTAACCGTGTGGTCGTGGGTTCGATTCCCACAGATGGCGGTGTATTTTTTATTTATTTAGATAAATTATTTTTCTTTCTTTGATTCGAATAATTTTTTTTTTTTTTCCGACAACGCTCAGAATTGTATGTCTTTGAACCCACTGCATCCAAATTCCATAATTTATAAATGGAAGGAATAATACGTCCTCCTGGACTTGATTCACTGATCTTCTGTCACCCAGACATGATCTTATACCTCTTAACAGTAACCATCAGAGCCACTCGAGTTCAATTATTCATCAATAACGCAAATTTCTACTTATTATTATTGATAAAGCAAGCCGTCTTAGCTCAGCTGGTAGAGCGCACGGCTTTTAACCGTGTGGTCGTGGGTTCGATTCCCACAGACGGCGTTTTTTATTTATTTAGATAAATGATTTTTCTTTCTTTGATTCAAATATTTTTTTTTTTCCAACAATGTTTGGAACTTTATGCATACTGTATTGTATGTCTTTGGACACAGTGCCTCCAACTCTCACCATTTATAAATGGAAGGAATAATACGTCCTCCTGGACTTGATTCACTAATCTTTTGTCACCCAGACATGATCTTATATCTCTTATCGGTAACCATCAGAGCCACTCGAGTTCGATTATTATTAGGCTCAGAGCCAACAATACATATATATATATATATCTAAAATAACTAACTAAGTGATGAATATCAGAACTAATCTTCTTATTTTTTAACCTAATATTCCAATAATGTAACAACTATATATTATTGTTAAAACTCTCCCCTCAAACTCACTAATATGATAATTGAGAGTTGTTGACAAATGATAATGAAAATAGCATGATTCAATAATTTTTCTTAATGATAATATCTCTACCATTACAATGAGGTTTGGAAACGGCTCAAAAATGAGCCGTCCAAGTCGTATGTATATCCTCCACTAAATAAAAATTTAAATCAAAATATTTCTAATCGTGTATATACCTCCTCTCACCTCGCGTAGTTAAAAATAAAAATTCTAAATCTTTTAACTATCTTAAGACATAATAAATCTAAAAATATATTCAATATTTATATTATATTTAAACTAAATGCATGATATTATCTAACAAGATACATATCCAAAATTCTAAAAATATATGTCTAATAAATCATAATTAAATTATATTCAAAATAATTTAATCTAAATTTTTACTAATATCATTATTATTATTATTTTATTTTTTTTACGTGCAACACACATGAACATAACTAGTATATATAGGAAAAATAGGATATGAGCCGTTGGCTCATATTCTTAAATGAGTCATACTATCTAGACTCCTACATTGACCAATGTTAATTTTAATTTAAATGTTATTTTTTTATTTTTTTAATATTAAAATAAAATTAATAATAAAATTAATATTATAATTAAAAAAATTAGTGGGGGTGAACATTCCATCTAGTTTTAATGGATGAATAAAAATAAACTTCATGTTAATTTTTTAGGGGGAGATAGAATATCCTACTTGATTTTTGTGGGCGAACAAAAATGAACTCTTTTCAAAACTTGTTCAAACTTTCCCCCAAGGTATTGCTTCCCAAATTGAATCCAAATGCTTGTGTGCTATAATAGCATGTAGATTATGTTCAGATTTGTCAAGATCAAGAAAAGGTTGAGCTGGGCAGTACCTAAAGCCGACATATCTATTCTACTATATAATGCCAAAACTAGACTTCACCGTAAAAAATTTTTGTTCCAAAAATACCCTTCATTACATTTCAATATGTATTAACATTGATAAGGATATCTAAGTAATTAAAAACAGTAATTAAATACGTATTAAATGTATGTATGCATGCATGAGGCAACTTGGGAAATGATAGTTAATAAAACAAAGATATACATGCATGCAAAGTAGGTAGTTTGGAGAATAAAACAAAAATTAATAAAGCATGCATGCAAAGTAGGCACATGAACCCAAGAGATAAGAGAAATCTTTCATATTTTTGTCATTTAATTTCTCCCAACTTTCATGCTCCTGTCTATTATATTTCCACCTATAATAAAATTAAGAAATTGTCGGTTGCTCTTTTAATAAACTATTATTTTTTTTCAAGTAATATAAAATACGTGCAACGCACGTGCGTATATACTAGTAATATTTAATGCAATTCTCCAACCCTTCCTGACATAGAATAATTAACCGCATTTGTTCCAAAATTCTTACAAAGTGAGATTACTCAACCAATAGGGCTATGCTATGACTACAACCAAATGCCTACGACCCTCTGACAATCGCTACTTGGCGGCCACATGACGTTCATGTGGCGGCCACCCATTGAAGAAAAAAGAGTGGTGGAATCCGATGACTGTCCGGATGGCTGTCACGTAGCAAAAATGTCACGTGACAGTCGTTCATTGGAGGAAGAGGTGGAACCGGATATGACTCACATAGCAGAAAAAAGAGAGGATTGTAAAAAGATTGTAAGCATTTGATAGTAAACTTAGCATTATTGCAACTAATAACACGACCCACAAATTTGATTTGACCACTTGACTATGCATAAGTCGTTGCACTTCGACTACAGAAACTCAAATAACAACTCAAAACAAGAACTCGCAATATATATATGAATATGACATGAGAATTTATTTGTCTGTTTAGGGCTTTGAAGGACTTTGAAGTGTATCTATTTTTCAGTTTTGGTCTTTAAAAATAATTAAAAGATGTGATATATGTAATTCAACTATTTTTTTCATTGCTGATTTTTAGAAATTAAGAACTCCTGAGTTACTCTAGGATTTTTGAATATATATATATGTTTTGCAGAGAGGATGTACTATGCAAAGCATTTATATGCTAAAGACTTACAAAGTTCCGAACCAATTCGTGGACACGAAGACAATTTTCATATATGTTTTAAGTATTAATATAATTATAAAAAATTTATCTCAAAATTTTGCGGTTGACTGTTTTTTATTCAGCTATGTTAAGGATCGTATCTTCTTTAGCACTAACAAAGAGTAATGATATTCGTATCTCCAAAATATTTCTTCAAATTATTCCTTCTTATGTGGCGGCTAACGTGGTATGCTAAATAGCATTATGTGATAGCTGACATGGCAGCTGACATGAAAATTTTTAACCAAAAAAATTAATCACCAAAAAAATTTCAATTTCAATTTCAATTTTAATTTTAATTTTAATTTTAATTTTAATTTTAATTTTAATTTTATAATGTTAATTTTAATTTATAATTTACTATGTCATCTGTCACATTAATCGTCATGTCATCTGCCACGTAAAGAGGGATGGTTTAGAGGGATACTTTGGAGGTACAAATAGCATTATTCTTTTAACTATTATCTTATAACTCTCTTTTTATATTAAAGCATCTATCTGCTGGAGTCAAGTCTGACTGAGAGGGACATAGTTCGGTCCGGACTCAGTATGTTTGTTTCAGAACTGTCAGGAGGGTCTGAACCGAACTCTATCAGAGTTCGGTGTCGTTGGGATTGACTAGTTTTGGGGATATATCTACACCGTTGGTTGCTTGGTGGACGGGTTAGATCTGATGGTGGACTACTTTTAGGGTTTTCTAAACCCTAAAACTAGGTTTCTCATCCAGGATTAGTGTGGAGGCACAAGGTGGAGATTTAGGGTGCTTGTCCACAGAAAATCTAAAAAAAAAAAAATCATATTTTGCCCTTATGACTTGCCATCCAAGATAGAAGGAAGAGGAGATCTGACCGAGAGAGAGATTTGATCTGGTCTCTACTAATAGGTTCAGAGATATCGCTACGGGTAGGTGAGCGATTTCGTTATAATCTCTGTCTTTTTTTCTTGAGTGTGGTGGGTGGGTTGGACCTATTAGTAAAAATGGTTCAACATTGATTTTTATCAATCTTGTAATTTCATCTGAGTTATACAGATCAAGATTTGTCCAGGTGACTTAGTCACCGTCACATACCTTTTCTTTATCCGTGCTTGACGTTCGTGAGACGGGGGTTGGTTATCTCAGGTGGGTTGACCTAAGTTTCCGCTGCGGTCAGTTTCAGACATAGTGTCAGAGCGCCTGTAGGAAAATATCCGATCCCAACGTCTGGTATCAGAGCATCTGGCTCTGGTGTTTGATTCCCAACACTATCGGTCTACGCAACACATGTTCATACCATCTAAGACGATCTTCTCTTCTTTTGTATTCAGCTGGTGCCACCGCTAACTTTTGGAAAATAAAAATAAAAATGATTCTTATCCTACATTTGAACGTATTGTAGCTCATCCATCTTACGATTCTCGTCTCTACTCTACTAATTTTAAGAACAATTTTGTTTCTTAGTTACCAAATGGGAGAGAGAGAGAGAGAGAGAGAGAGGAGAGGCGGACAGAGAGATTTGATCTGGTCTCTACTTGGATTGTCATTGTTGATATGTTGATATGTTTATGGAATATATAGATGGATTACTCTATGCTAACTCTATATTCCTCAATATACAATTAAGTAGCTATATATCTAACATGTATTTGTAGGTATTGTGTTGTTGTTGTTGTTTGTTGTGGACATACATACCTCACATTGCATACTTGTTCACTCCTCCTGTCGGTCTCCAGATGGAGAACAGCTTACATTTGGTGTCCAATTTCATAACTATACATAGTTAGCTTCACACTTAATTTATAAATAAGTTATAAAGCTGTCACATCTAAATATATAATATTTAATGGACTGGACCAAAAAGTTGATATTGTGGTCGTTCAATTTATGCATATTTGTTGTATTTTAAAATTGTATCTAAAATTAGAATAATTATTAAATTATCAAAGTTGAACTTCAAAAAATACATATATCGATTTGTCGTTTTGAAAAATATACACCAAAAGTATACTCATTTTTAATCATAAAATAGATATAGTATGGGAGGTATTTTCATAATTGTATAAGTGTTATTCTGTTTTTAATTTTAGACTGAAATTAAATAATAAAAAAATTAGTATTTTAAAAACTAAAATAATTTTTTTTTCAAGTAAAATAAAATCTGTTATTAGGTTCGGTTTTCGGTCCAAAACCGAATAATTCTCACCCTTATATTAGGGGTGAGCAACGGTTCGGTTCGGTTCAAACCGAACCGAATATCTAAAAACCGACAGAACCAAAAACCGCTTTTTCCAAAACCGAAAACCGAACCGAATTTGTAAAGACCGAAAAAAAACCGAACCGAATTAAATGGGTAAGGTTCTCGGTCGGTTCGGTTTTTTAGGTCCAAGTGGTGAGTGTATGCCAAATTCATAAATAAAAAAAAACCAAACTTAACTGAGAAAAACCAAAATTGTGTACCAAAAATAACAATAAACTAATTTTATACCAAGTCGTGAGTGCATACCAAATTCATAAACACCGGTTTTTTTTCTTTTATAATGTAGTGATTCGGTTTTCGGTTCAGTTCGGATTTCGGAATCCAAAACCGAAAACCGATCCGAAAACCGAAATTAATCAAATAATAAAACCGAAATCCGAACCGGTTGATTAAAAACCGAACTGAATTTCAATTTCGGTCCGATTCGATTCGATTTTCGGTTAAAAACCGAGAATTGCTCACCCCTACCTTATATGAGCCTCCTAAGGCTATCACATCCTAAGAAATAATCCAAAATATTCACTTAACAGCTTGCTTAAGTAGGTTGAGGCCATTGCCATGCGTATATTTGGCTTATTCACAGAGCAATATTCATGTACAAGTAAAAGTTTTAATAAGTTGTTTTATTTTTTTCTGTTGCTTGTGAAGAGCTTCGAGAGTTATGCAACACTCCTATGTCTAATTATATGTAGAAGGAATGACAGAGGAAATTGACAGCAAGATCCGTACTTTATATATATGACGTATATACTGACAGATTATGTATACCGTATTGGAGGTGGCAATGGAAATACTCCTCTCGGTTTTTTTTGCGAGAAGAGTAAGGACACGATAACACAGACACGACATCTATTTTGATTTGTTGTCTAAGTATTTTGAAGTGTACTATACGAATTGTCTCCTCTATGATGTTATTGGAAAAGTTCTCGCTAATTGGCGTTTAAATTCTGAATTTTATACCAGTTTAGAGTTTAAGTTCTAACACATCCGGTTGGAAGTTTGGATCACGATTTTTTTTTTTCTCTCCATTAAAGCCTAATTTCCAACTTGTATTGGTTCTTGTCCTTTACTGACACGTTCATCGTATAATGAGAAAAAGAAAAAAAAGAAAAAAAAATCAGGGTCCAAAATTTTCAGTTGGACATGTCAGGACTTAAACTCTAAGGTAATATAAAATCCAGAATCTATAGCCCGAGAAATTTAGGATTATTTACACTAACTATTCCTAAGTTTTGGACTTATTGCATGGAATACCCCTACTTTGAAACTAATTACACTGACCATTCCTTCCTTTAGAAAAGAAATTAAAAATATAGATAGTTAGTGTTATAACTTTTTATTTTTATTTTAAGGTAGGGGTACCCCGTGTAATAAACATAAAACATAGGGATGGTCAGTATAATTAGTTTAAAAATATGGATATCCGTGTAATAAATCCAAAAGTTAGTAATAGTTAGTGTAAATAATCCAAAAATTTATTAGTTATCCAATACTTACATATTAGAGTAGAATTTTAAATAATTAAAATGACAATTGCAACACCCATCAATCCCTTCTTCCTTCGCTAGGTCACTAGGTTTCACTATTAAAATTCAACGATTTCAATTATCATCTCCACATTGTTCCTTGATCTGTCGCTAAAATTGTTTGTTTGTTTATTTTGTTTTGTTTGAATACTCGACATAACAATCTAGACTTTGTGCACACTGTATTGCATGTCATTGGATCCACTATTTTTCAACTTCTACCATTTATAAATATAAAAAATAATACGTTATTGATCCACTGATTTTTCGTCACCTAGTCAATATCTTATATCTCTCTTCGATAACCACACGAGCTACTTTAGTTCGGTCGTATGAGTTATGAGTGCAACCGTACCACTATTAATACTGACAGCACACGAACACATGCATGACCAACATGTATGAGCAAAATTAATACGTGCACCCAAACACATGCAGAAGCAAAATTAATGGAGCACATTGTGCTCCATGCATGGATGCATGGAGAAACGCCCAAAATGAATGGCGTAATGGTGTGCGTAATAGTTTGAGCACACAACATGCAACATTGTGCTCATGCCATTTAACATGCATGAGCAAACAACGCGTAGGCAATTGGCGTAGACATGTACTCATGTCGTTGAAGCGACTGACGATTTGTCCTCCAAACAGTCGATATTAATAATAAGCAACACTTAAAAGAAATAAAATAAAATAAAATAACGATAAATTACAATTTTGATATCCTTGACTTTGACGGACATTAATTTAATATCCTCTCTATTTTTGTCATAACGGTATTAATCGAAATAGAAAATGACAAAATTATCCTCCCACCTTCTTTCTCTTCGACAGTCCCCTCCTTCTTTCTCCGACGACGGCAGTCGGAGGAGGGGCCGCACAGCAGAGAAGAGAAGAAGCGGCAGTAGCAGCGAGCAGCAGGGACGAGTGGCGGGACCGCGCGACGGGATCGAGCGACGACGCGCGCGGTGGAAGCGCTGGGGGGAGAGGGTCGGGGGTGATGTCACGCCCCGATCTCCCGCAGGCAATCGGCCGTTCTCGCTAGGCGGAAATCACCCTCGCCAGCGCTCCCGCGGAACGATCGCTTGACCCATCCGGACGTGATGCCGCACGAGCGTGAACCGCGCCCGTGCAAGGCCGTGATTCATTGGCTGGCGGTAAGAGTTCTAAGCCACAGAGTCGCACAAATTGTCCCAGTGCAGCGGAGTCATGAACGCATAGCGATTTGGTAACAGGTTCACTGAGTCGACAATATAGCGGAAGCATTGAAACACAAGTTTGAAGTAAAGCAACTCTTTTATTGATATGAACAAGTGTTACAGGCGGCGTATAGCCGAGATTACAAGTCGCTCAAGCCTCTCTCTCTGAAACAGTAAAAGCGTGCCAAGTGGCTACAACTGTGGAATGATTGTAGAGGCGATGTTCAGGCGAGTTCGGGCTATGTTCCAACATTATGTCTTGTATATGTACTTCTGTTCCGGACGCACCGCTGCTTCGGAGTGATGTCCACGCCTTAGCACGTACGAAGGAGGCATCCGCACCGAACGAGGTTCTCCCGCACACTGCATATAAACAGGTGGATTATCAGTACATTGAATGCACTGGTGGGGAAGCTACTCGCCCGCTCGACAAATCCAAACACGTAATATAAGTTCCGTGCACCAACTATTAAGTTGTCTTTCTAGTTGCCTTAGATCAGTTTCATGCAAATATTGAATAGCCTAACGTGTCGGGCAGTACGCCGTACAACATGAGAGAAAATACGGCGAGACATACCAACTTACCATCTTCTTCCCTGTCCATGGCAAACATTGAGGCAAACATTGTTAATTCAAGCACGGCAAGTATAAGCATTCAGGAGGCAAAGCATATGCAAACACGAGGGTCGTTTTAACATGATCGTTCAGGTGTTCAGTTGTTTCTTGATGCGATACAATGACTCGCACGCGGATAGCCGCTAAGCGAGGATGACTTATCTATATGAACGTTTGTCACTGGCATAGCCATAAAGGACCGTTTATAGTCTTGAACAAGGATGGAAAGCAACAAAGATTCGTTGTTGGCTGCAGACCATCATGTCCAGATGCGTGAGACTATCGTGCAGTTCCATCCGGATCGGAACGGTCCCAGTGCCCCGGTGACCGCCCGTGGAACGGTGCCTCGTTTCCGAGTTGTCCGCGACATGCAGGTCAGGGTCAGTTTCAATCCATTACTTAATATGATAATCCATGATTCGTGATCTGAACTGAGCGTTTGCTCAAAGAGCTGAGATTCGTGGATTCGTTAACATGATTCTCAGTTCAGATTGATGTGATTATCATTCAGTTGTCACGTTAAAGGATTCACGTTCAGTATTCGTTACCCTGATGCGTGCCCCTGGTTCGGGGATTGCCTTGGAGACCCAACGGTCCCGGATACTTGCAGGTTCATTCAGGCACGGAACGACTACGTAGTAGTCTTCCGGGGTTTGGATGAAAATATGGCAACATTACAAGCAGATAAGCATGCGTTTCTAAGGAACATAAGCAACACGTTTGCTCGGGCCCGAAGGTAAGCCGAGAGTTAGATCGTTAGGGGACTTAGCATGCGAGGGTCCGAATATGAGCAGTATTTCAATTTCCATGTTCTAGCATAGCAATACAAGTTGGGATTATTCCCTTAGCTAGGTGCGTTGAATTTATTAGCATGCAGGGGGTGAATCACCTAGCGACTAGCATGAACATTCCAGATTTTATGTGTGCTGGCTAAGCAAAGACAAGTTCACCGTAGCCACCCACCTTAGCGATGATTCTCCTCGGTAGAGCGATACGCCGAGCGAGCCTCTGAAAGCCTAAGCTGAATTCCTGTAAGGACAAGTCTGGATATCATTTGCTTATCGTTTGAGGCAAAGCGGGTCGGGACTGCTGCACTATTGCCGTTTGATACGGCAGTCCGCTTGAGCGGAACGGGGTGTTACAGGTGAATGGGGATGGCGGGCGACGGGGGATTGTGGCGACGCGCGGGAGAAGCGTGCCGTGGGAGGGGAGGAGGCGCGCGACGGCTCCGCGCGGGAGAAGCACGACGGGGAAGGGGAGGAGGCGGGGGATGGGGTGGGGAAGGAGAGGGGGGTAGCAGTGGTGGAGTTGGTTGGGGGGGGAGAAGAGGGTAGTTTAGGAGATTTTATTTTTTTTGTTTTTAACGTAAAAGTTAACATTATGATGACAGAGGGTACCAAGTTGAAAATATTAGTTGAGAGAGAATATTAAGTTAGTACCTATCGAAGTTGAGGGTATCAAGTTGAACATTTAGAATAGTTGAGGGTATCAAATTGTAATTCAGCCAATTCAACATTTATGTTGTCAATAATACTGACGGTATGAGTGCATTCATACTGTGATTACTTTTAACGACTTATTTTTTTATATAGTTCTTGTAGCTTATTATCTTATACGTAATATAATTATAATTTCTTATGTTATATGATTTTATTTTATATTTTAACTGGTTGGTGAGAAGTATATTAAAAATTTATTTGAACGGGTGCACTAACTAGTGTCACTCGTGCATACTAATACGGACTAATTAATTATGTATATTTACGTTTGAAGGAGATATATACTAGAGATGATTGATTATAAATACGAAAAAGATATTTCGCACCCACTGGATGCACGCCCCCCATGCACCCATGGGTGTCGAGGGGGCCAGAGAGGTCGTCAGGGAGCCCGGAGGCCGGCGCAAGAGGAGAGAGAGGACGTGGGAAGGGGAGTACGGCGCCTCCCCTGTAGTGGCCCGCTCCGCGTTGGCATTATGTACAAGAGATATCGGTTTGTTGACTCAAAAATAAAACCTTCCTGAAGAGCTCCTTGTTGAACCAGAAGACGACTGATCTAGGTGAGTGGACAGAACTCCATTCTCTGATTCTTTCACACCTAATAAGAATCTGGTTTCTTTTATAAAGCTTGTTGCTAAGTATATTAATGTTCATAAGAAGAATGATATAACTTGACCCTGCATCCTTAATTAGAGAACTTGTATTACTTGTCTAATGAACGAAACCGTGCTATGCTAAGTAAAAAAAATGAATGTTGCATGCTAAGTACATGTAAAACCCCTAATTCTGAAAACTATATTTTATTATTATTAATTAATTATTAGTTATGAGCTAAATAGAGGAGATAGATTTTTAAGGTGTTTGTGCATCTAGGGGATTTATAGGGTCATTATAAATTTTTTCTAATTTATTCTATATAGGAGACCCTTTGGACCGTAGCTAGCTTAACCGTATGCACTAATATAATTTTAGAATTTATATATATATATATATATATATATATATATAATTAATTAGAAAGAATTTTCTATTTGGATCTCAACCCGAAACCTAAACCACTACCCGCTTGCACCTAAAACCCGCGTAGAAAATATCAACGGCAGCAGTAGCAAACCAACTCTTTGCTATTCCCTTCTCCGTGCGTAAAGCAATTCCGCGCGTAAACTCTCTCCACCGCTTCTTATTTCATTTGCGCGTAGGAACTCCACCACCGCCTAAATTCTGCTCCGCGCGTAAAACATAACTTCACCGCTTAATTTTCTTCTCCGCACGTGTGAGATAAATTTTATGGACTAAATTACAGTATCATCTGATGACATATGTTGATGAGGACAGTGAGAAAGGTAAAACGTCTGCTTTGGTTATGGCGCCTAGAATTTATCGCAGCCATATTAGCTGGCGTGGCGGAAACGTAGGTACCTGACTTTGGATGTACATATCTTAGTTATGAAATTTAGAATTTCTCCCAGCTATACTAGTCAGCACAGCGAGGATTCTAGACAACATGATTATAGAGGTGCATACCTAAGTTATGGAATCTATCATTTATCGCAGCTATGATTACTGGCGTGGCGATGATTCTGAGTGTCATAATTTCGGACAGACGTATATGATTATCAGATTGTATCTTAAATTGGTTCTTAAAGTATCATCTCAATACTTATCCACTTTTGTTATTATAGAACTTTGTTCCATCATTTTCTTTAGCTTAGCAGTAGAGATACTTTCAGTTCTTTAGTCCAGTTTCTTATAGAGCTTTATTTCATTAAGGTTCCTTATTAGTGTGATAGTTGGTGACTTATAATTAGGTCTGTGTCTTAAGTATCAGTATTGACTGTTGGGAGTGTGGCTTGTGAGTTTGTAAGTGGTTATTGGTTGGACATGTGAGCAATAGGCATCAATCTAGAGATAACCCATAGCGTAGTACCTTGTAGCAATAGTTCTATGATAAGGTGTCATTATAGTTAGTATTGGTACTATAGGTAGAAGGGGGAGTAAAGAGTATCAGTGATGGTTCCAGGAGTGAGTATCAGAGTCAGCATGCCAGTTCTGGATAGTCATGAATTTATGTAGTTGAGTGATCCATGTAAAAAATTATGTATTAAGAAAATTGTGTTGAAAATTAATGGAGCATGATATTCAATTTGGTGGTTGATACTTGGGTGTGTCAAGAGTAAAGAATTTTATATGCATAAAGGGTATTAATGAGTGTGCCATAGTAGGAGGGTACCCATAAGTGCATAGGAGAGTGTGAGAGAATAAGAATATATTGTGCTAAGGTAGTAGGACTTGTATTACAGGTATAAGTAGAGCATTGATGTGAGTAGATAGGAGTGTACCAGTAGATGACTAGTGATGGGTATATCACCTGATATTGAGGCCAGTGATGTGTTGGAAGCAATATGTGGAAGAATATCTAGAAATTATATGCAGAATGCACAGCGGATGATGAGTGTCAGTATGAAAGTTCATGAGTATCAGAAAGTGGAAGCCTGAGTATTAGAAAATTTTAATAGTATGTCGTGGGTTGAGAAATATCAAGATTGGTTATAGAAGATATATAGTGTATCACTGATTAGTGTATCAGTCTGTAAAGGGTTTAAGGAGAGATATATATACATCAATAGAGATATGGAACCATGTGCCTACCTTTGAGAGTGAAGTGAAATATGTGTATTATAGAAGTTAATAAATAGAGCATTGGATGCAAGTGATCATGAGTTCTAGTGAGTGTGATAAGGTGATCTAATGATAAACTAGTGTCCTAGAACATTAAGGGCATATGTGATGTAGTTAGGAAGCTAGTGTTACTATATCAAGAGTACTAGTATTTCTATATCAGGGATTAGTTGAGTAATGTGCTAGTAACAGTAAGTACCTTGTGTGATAATATTAGATTGGTGTATCAGTTAATATGGATAGAAGAGCATTTGAAATTAATAGTGCAAGTAATCCAGGCAATAGAGGAGAGAGGCAATTTATTTATAGAAGTAAGTTTAGTAGGTATAGTACCTTGCTAATTTTGAGTATATAGGTCGTATGTATCAAGGAAAGTACGAGGGATATAAGGATACCAGTGAGATATCATGGTGTTGTAATGGCTAGAAGGTAATTGTGTAGGTATTGTGATACTAATGTATAGATGAAAACCTTGGGGTGATTAACAAGTATCAGAGAATGAGTTATACCAAGTACTGGATAGAAAGAGTACCCTAGTAACAAGAGCCGGAGTACCTCAAGTATTATGAAAGTTTAGGCACAAGCATTTTAGTATAATAATATAGAGGAGAGACATGAGTAAACTTGGTATGATGATGTCATCTAAAAAGCATATAAGAGCTGGTGCCTTGTGTAGACAGTAATAAGATTTGAGTAAGGCATCCAATTGGGAGTACTTAAGTTGGACAAGGGTGTGCAAATAAAATATATGATTTGAGCTGGTGCCTTGTGTAGACAGTAGCAAGAAGAACTAGTAAAACTTTCTTTATAGAGTTATTGACTCATTAACGCCATGATAGTACATATATTTTCTTTAATATGCTGTGACAACGGTCATAAAATCTTTACCATCTCGAATCCCTCCTTGAAGTTAGACTTTCTAAAAATTCTTAGAAATATGATCGTGATTATAGTTCCTGCGGCCAACTTTATTCTTATAAGTTGGGTAAAGCCTTGATTAATCGTACCCTTATCCTTAGAATGTGACGTCAAACTAGGACTCCATTTGGTAAGTGCGTCTCCATCTTTAGTGCAACCTTCTTAACTAAAATCTTTTCTACTATGGTTATTTTTAATTTCGAGGACGAAATTTTTATAAGTTGGGTAGATTGTAAGCACCCTAATTTTCTAGAATTAAATTTTTATTTATTAATATAGGTATTCTAAAATTATTGTGATTAAGGGAGAAAATTTATTTATTTTTAGCTAATTATAAAATATAGTATTCATGGATTTATACTTATGTGTATTTAATTAATTATTAATATTGTATAAAAATATATATTTTTGGGTGTACAAGTATTATTAGTGTATTGTATAATTTTTTGAAATTTATTGAGGTCTAAAACTATTTTTAGTGATATATATATATATATATATATATATATATATATATATATATATATATATATATATATATAAAAGAAATAAATCATACCCAAACCCAAACCCACTAACTTAACCAAAACCCAAACCCAAACCCAATTCAACTCCCCCCCCCATACACAGGAACCCCTCCCCCCCATATATATATATATATATATATATATAAACATATGTAACAAAACCCTAACCCTAACTCAATCCCACCTCCACCATCACCCACACCAGACCTCCTCCGTCGCCCCGCCCCTCCGACTGCACCTCCCCCTACCCCCCACCCCCTCGTGCGCGTGCGCACTCAGCGCCCAGTTGTGGCCCCTCCTTCATGCACAGTCACCGTCCTCCTCGATCGTCCGATTTATGTTCCGTCTTCGTTGGTATGTTTACAACCTAACCCTCTAGGATTTTCTTCAAGTGAAACGAATTTAGGTACCCCGGTTTGATCGAAAAATCGACCGAAAGTTGGCCGAAAAACTGTTCGAAAATAGTTTAGAATTTCAGTTCAAGTACCCCTGTTCATGTCCAATTTCCTACCAACTCGTTAATTATTTTCAAAATATAATTAAAAAGAATTCTTCATAATATAACCAAGATTTTTACTATTCTTTTAGTTTTTATTAGTTTACTTTAATGGTTAAATTATTCTTGTTCCAAAACGAAAAAAAACTTATTTTTAAAATACCAAAAATCTCGCTATACGGGGTACATCCCGCCAAATGAAATAATTTTGTCGTGTGCGAGTTACATCAAAAGGCGCGTAACATAAACGCGGACGTGTGGACTTTCGTGGAACTTGATTTGGATGTGTGTGCACACCGGAATCAAGCGTATCCGCTGAAAAGTACCATATCGACATTTTCTGACACTCATTGTATCTTCGCGTGTGCTTGTCATTCCGCAACGAAACTTACGCCATCAGATTTGCAGCGTTACGCTGATCCTGTGACCCAAGTTTGGTTCGATTCTGAGATCGTTGACGAAACGTTATTTTGTGGGCCCTACGGTTCCACATAAGGGACGATTTTGTGATCGCCTCATCGAAATCCAGTTATGGACGTTCCGTTGGGTTCGTATCATAGTTTTGGACTCGTAAATACTAAGTTTGACAAATTTGGAGAACTTTATCTTTGACATATTTTTCGGTGCGAAGTGAGCCACATATGGACCCCGCTTTGATCCAAAACTGTCAATTTTGTCCCTGTGTCCAAATTGGACTTATGGGTAGTCAATCCTAGCTATTTTAATTATTCTGAGAATATTAATGATGTTTCTTTCAGCATCTGGAGGTGTACGTACAGATTTCACTTTCCCAGGAGTAGTTGACGGAGTTCAAAATCCAGGCAAGTGTACCTTGCCATGATGTAACACAGTTTCTTGCCTTTATTATCTTATTTAGTTATTATAGTTATTTGATATGTGTGATGAGTGTGTTTACCCTAGGACCGTGAGACGTTGCTTAGCGTCCGAAAAAGATTCGGGTGTCGACGCCGTACGCGGAGTCGAGTAACGTCACTTAGAGAGTTGATTCCATGATCTTATTTTACGTGCTTGCTTTACTAAGTACGCCATACCCTAGGACACTTGACATTATTTCATGTGACAGAATCTTTCTTGAGTTATTCATGTGATTCTATATAGGCTTACATGATTCGTGATATGAGACTTGCATATTATATGAACATTATTATGACTCTTTCCACTAGCTAAAGGTCATGATCTTGCGTGTTATGGACATGAGACATTGTGGACATGAGATGTGAGGTTACATTGGATTGGAAGAGACACACCATACTACAGGCTGATTATTGATATAAATACTATACTACTTGAGGTGCTGTGGCACATACGCCGGAGTCGCAATACCCTAGAGGTGCCTTGGACTCTATCTCAGATCTTTGGCACCTATACTGAGTCTTGATACTACTTGTTGCTTTGGGCTCCCCGATACAGAGCCTGTAGTGGTTTCAGCCTGAGTACGAGTGATGCTCTCACGTGCATATCACATAGATGGTTACAGTAGTTTACCCTTGAGTATGTGGTATTATACTGTTTTACTTTTGGCATGCTGTTTCTTGTACCTTGTTACGTCTCTCTGAGGACCTGCTCCCCTGCCAGTTTTTACAGCATAGACGGTTATGGAGCCTTTGGAGTTGCTGATGGAGTTGCTTGTCTTGCAGGCATTGGTATCAGGTACTTATATCATATCTACCGGAGTTATGATTATTTATTCATATTGTTTATTTATCTGCTGATATAGCCTAGTTTTATAGACTCATATTTCTTTTCTAGTCTATTCGAGTTTGTGTGTTACTGGACGGCCGACTTTAGCACATGTAGCTCATTCTAGTGTATTTTGTTTATTATAGATTGAGGCATAGATATTTATATTTACTTGATTATTTAGATAGTGACCATTATAATACAGCTTATACGTATTCGAGTCGGACCAGCGTCAGGTCGAATACGTAGCTGGCATGTTACGTATTCCTAGTCCCATGTATTTTGGGACTGTGGCGTGACAGGTGACGCTGAGCCTCTTGATGAACCTGCTATTGTGCTTTCATCAATGAGTAGAACATTTGGAATATCTGTTGTCCGTCCATGGGCTGTCCTGGTGGAAAAAGGGCATCAGTGGAGTAAACTGCGGCGGTGGTGGAATATCGTCTTACCGGAACCTCGAGGCGTGCTGATCTGTTTGATTGCTTTGTTGAGTGGAGGGATCTCCACTTAGTGGCGTCACCCCATCGTCGTAGGTGACCACAGCACCTTGTGGTGTACTCGTGGGAGTCTCGTCGTTAGCTCATGGATCCATTACTCTGCATATAAAGTAAACTATGAGAGCCGTACAAAGAAATCAAGGCAGGATACAAGTCAATAAATTATTTTGAAGTCGATATAGAGGTCAAGAACAGGTCAACAAGTGGATGGGTTCCTATAATTTATTCTATCCTAATTTGCAGGCTTGCTTGGTTCCTTAGTTGAAACCAAAGTAATATATTGTCTGACCTGCATGGACCACCATAAAAACCATGTCACGTCCCAGTCCTAAAATATCGAGGGACTAGCCACGTGACAATGGCCAGCAGCATAACTCCAATGGACAAACCCAATTTAATGGACCCGTTATAGTACACTTAAGCCGTAAAAATATAAATACAAGTCTACACCATCTATCACAGTATAATTCTAGTCTCATCCACAGAAACTAAACACAATTCAATATGATAGACTAGTCAAGATAATAGATAAAAAGAAAATTGTCCATCAACAAGTCCACATAAGTAGTGTCTCGGGGAACAACCTGATACAATAAAAAAAAGAGAATAACACCAATATGTCCATAAGTCCCAGTCCAAGTAACATTAAGCATAAATAACTGAGTAAGTAACTGAGTACTCAGAAGAAATCATCTGGCACAACCTCGTCCTCTGGTGCCAATACTGCTCCAGCGTCAGCTCCTGTCCCGTATACCTCGGGACAATCCTCCTCTGCTGTACCTCAGGACATAATCCGGATCCAGGTCCCCAGGTGTCATGACCCGCACCCGGATATTCGGGCACGAGTGCGTGGGTACGTCCAGTCTACGCCGCAGTGTCGGCGGTAGTACGCTGTCTAGGTCATATCCACAATTAAATTAAACTCTAGCTCATTCATAATAATTAAATAGACAAGGAAAAATAACAGGAAAAGGAATGCTAAGATTTCATGAACAGAATGTGACAATCAGATCCAGAGTTATTACAAAACCAGAAATTAAATCGGGGACAAACCCGATTACTAGGATGAAAGGAAATAAATAACTACTGCTAACTACTCCGCAAGAGTAGTCTCCTGTGTGGGAACCGGCTCCGCAACTGTATCACCTGCTGCCTCATAGGGGCCATAATAGGTGGGGGCAAGGTTCTCATCATCGCCTAAATCAACGGATCCAGTCAGGAAAGGAGCAAAGTACACAATGCACAACAAGAGTTAAACTAAATATTTGTGACAGGTAGAAAAGAACTGACTAAGCATCATGTTGAGAATATGCATAAATAAGTAGTGAAATTAACTGAGAATTAATGCTATAAATCAGGACTATAAGTAAAACATGATTAATTGCTATAAACCAGGAATATGAGTAAAACAGGAATAAAATGAGACAGGAAGTGTAACTGTAACAAGACAACAAGAACTGCAATACGACGAGAAACTATGTGCGTGAACTTGTGTATTTAGAATACATAGTTGGCATGTAGGGGTTCATAAGGCTAATAAGACATGCCATAGGCGGCTAGCAGTCAGGAATAACAAGTATAAGGCTGAGGGTACAATCGCGTACCAACAGCTAGCAGTCACGACAGGGGGAAAGGGTAAACTACATGCCTCCTAGTATTCTCCCACCCGACACGAAAAGCAAGACATAAAATCCTAAAATCTAACACTACGTGTAATCATCAATGGTACTAGTAAAGCAGAAAATTAATTATTACAATATAAAGATTAAACTTGAAGTGCAGGTACTTGCCTGATGTTTGGATCCAATTATAGTTTTGTGTCTCGGGAAAATTTCCAGAAATGTGTCCAAATGCTGAAATAAATATTATCATCATGCTCAGAAGATATCAAATAGCTAGAAACGCCTGTCCTTGGGTCCAATTTGGAGACAAGGGCAAAAACGACAATTTCGGGTCAAAACGGGGTCCCCCGGTGGCCCACTTTGCACCGAAAAACGTGTCAGGGTCAAAGGTCTCCAAATTCACCAAATTTAGTGTCAACAGGTCAGGAACGATGATACGAACCCAACGAAACTTCCAGAATTGGATTCCGATGAGCCGATCACAAAATCGCCCGTCGAGCGGGACCTGTGGGGCCCACGACACGCGATTTCGTCAACGTTCTCAGAATCGAACCAAACTTGGGTCACAGGACCAGCTTATCGCTACGAGTCCGATGGCCGAAGTTTCGTTTCGATCCGACGTGTGTACAGGAAGTTAGGGCTTGATTCAGAAAAGGCGGGTACGGGACGGTGTCCGCGGATACGCGTTGATCCCGGTGTGCACGCACACCCGAATCGACTTCCACAAAATCCTACACGTCCGTATCAACGCTGCGCACGTATCTGTGAAGACCGTGCGCGACCAAGTCGTCCCGTTTGGCGGGGCATACCCAGTTCCGGGGTGAATCGGGTCGATATTTTTTTCCTGTTTTTGGATCGCGGTGTGCGATCACCACAGGACGCGATGCCCCGAGCGGTTTATCCGGGCACCGAGAGGGTCATACAGGCTTCGCAACACAATTTACAGAATTAAAAATGGGGCAGCGAGGAGCAAGATATGAGTACCTGAACAGGGCTCAAAAACCCAGAAATTCTCGTGTCCGTGTCGTGTCCGACACGTGTCGACACAATTGGGGGAAAAATTAGGGTTAGGGTTCAGGGGGATTCCGGCGAGGATGCGGCGGGGCCGACGGAGGAGCACCGGGGAGGGGCTGGGGCGGCTCGGGGCGGCGGCGCCGGGGACGGGTGGAGCCGACCGGAGGCACGGCGAGGGCTGCCGGCGTTGGAAGGAAGAAGGGGAAGGAGGAGGCGGCTGCTGCTCGTCGTCGAGGGCGGTGGCGCAGGGCCTCGCGGAGGGTGGCGCCGGAGAAGAGGGTGGCGGAGCTGGGGGGAGGCGCCGGAGGAGGAATGGCCGGAGGGGGAAATCGTGGTGGCCGGAGGGGAGCGTTCTGGGGCTTATATAGGGCGGAGAGGGGGGTCTGGGCGGCCGGAGATGGCGGAGGATGTGTCGTCGAGGCCGGGCGGAGCAGAAGAGGGGGTCGTGGCGGGGGTGGCCGCCGGAGTCGGCGGAAAATGCGGGCGCCGGGCGGTGGACGAGATCGTGGGGAGGGGCTGGGGTGACCGGGTCAGCGGGTCGGGCGGAGGCACGGTTCGGGTTTGACCGACCCGACCCGACCCGCTAGGCTGTGCGGGCTGGGCCGGTTGGTTTGGGCCCAATGGGCCGGCTGGGCTGAGAAATGGGCCAAAAAAAAAACAGAAGATAATAATAATAATAATAATAATAATAATAATTAATAAATAAATAAATAGTTTTTAGGTGTTTTAAATTAGGCCTGGGGCCCAATAAATTCCAGAAAAAATACCCTAAGTCTAGTTTTCCATTTTACACCCAAAAATATTATTTTCATAATATTTTAATATTGTTTATTATCAATTAAAAATTATTTAATAATTAAAACCCTGTTTTTAATTACGAAAAAATTCCCAGAAAATTTCAGAAATTTGTGAAAAATCCCAATTTAATATTTTTTGAAAAATCAGGGGCTTACAATCTACCCAACTTATAAAATTTCGTCCTCGAAATTAGAAATATGGTAGGATTCTCTCTATCCAATCTCACTTGATTACAGTCTAACGGGTTTCTCTCAGGTGAACATTGCGGTTGCTACCCAACTTAGAATTTACCCATCTATCCTCTAAGGCTATACAACTAGTAAAGCTATGTCCCAACTTAGTTAATCATGGTATTGAATCTTTAAGTCTTTAACACAAATACACCACCTATGGTATTCCCTTAATCATAAAGGGTCATCATCAATTCGACCGGTCTGAGGGGTATATCTAGTACTATCTATATATCAAACTTATACCAAGCACATGATTTTGTCTTTCCGAAATAAGGGAAGACGAGGATCAATAATAAAGAGTTCAAGAGCGAGGTGGTAGAACAGTGGTATAGGGATCAAGGCGTTTAAGGAATTCTAATGGGAATTGTCAAGCGGTTATGGATTTAAATTCTATTCTGGTAATTCGCATGCTCGTATTAGTACGGTTATGTAACTGATACGATATGCTCAGACATATTTAGGGGGGGGGCAAGTATACTAGTCAACTATATATCTCAATCCACGTAAAGTAGTCGTGCGAAGTGCGAATCAAAATGCACTAAAGTTGATCAGACCGTAGCACATTGATTCTGAATAGACACTTGTATTAGTGGGGTTGATCAGGCCTCAATAATACATGTGTCATGAACAAGCCCGATAAAGAGTAAGCTTGCAAAACTAGGCTATAAAATAGCAGCATAAATCAAGTACAGTAAAATTAAGTACGCTAGATGATGATGAAGGGAGGTACAATTTATTTAAGTTCACAAAACAATACACAATAAGCATAATAGCAAAGACTCTAAAATCTCTATAGTTATCAAATTTAAAAGCATACCAGGTTATTTAGCAAGTTCAAAATTTCTAGGTTGGGGCCGAGGTCACGAACCAATAGGCACGAGCTAAACAATACTAGAAAAGGTATCTACGAATCACTTACGCGCATTAGCTGTTCCCAGAGTCTGCGCGTTCTCCACGGTCATCACGTAAGCTTGTCCGCGTCCTGGAGCAGCGGGACAGTCCCTCACTTGATGTGCTGTTGAGCCACAATATAGACAGGCACATAGTCTCTTCCTACAAACTTGCCAGGTGTGACCTTGTTTTTGATAAAAGCCACAAGTGGGAACTCGTTGGTTCTGTCCTTGAGCTTGGGATTGGGGTGCTGTGGCTCGAGGGAGAGGACGCTGGGTTTGCTGCGGGGCCCTCTGCTGTGGTTGTTGTTGGAACGGGCGTTTGTGGGGTCCCATACTTCCAGTATCTCTCTCCCGCTTTAGTCTATGCCCCATGTCTCTCTCAATACCTTGTGCCACACTCAAGATTTTCTCGTATGTACGAGCTCGGCTAGTGGTGACAGCAAGGCGGATATCAGGAGACAACCCCTTCTTGAATCTGCGGGCTCTATCTTCAGGGGTACGAACCATAGATTCTGCAAAGTGGCTCAGCCTGCTAAATTCAGCAGTGTACTCATCAACAGAAAGGTTATCTTGTTCCAGCCTCTCGAATTGACTTTCGAGAGCTTCCCGAGCCACTTCGGGATAGAATTTCTCCTTGAACAGCCTCTTGAAGTCCTCCCAAGTGAGATCAGGAGCAGATAATTGAGGTTCATCTCTAAACCAGGTCCGAGCTATGTCAAACAGTTGTAGGCTTGCATATTCCACTTTAAGCTCATCAGGGACCCGAGCAGTCTTCAGGAGTCGCTCCACATTCTCTATCCATTCATCGGCATAGAGAAGACCTTAAGTCCCATAGAATTTCAGAGGTTTAAGGTTCTTGAAGTCTTTGGCACTTCCTGGCCTCTTTTGTGGTGACTCCTGGGACCGAAGAGCTTCTGAAAGGCTAGTCCGTAGCAGTGCAGTCTGTTCTTTCTGGGATTCTACAAGTCCCTGGAACACTCCAAGTAGCTGTGCACCATCTAGAGTAACTGTTGGAGTAGTTGGAGGCGGAGGGAGCGCAAGAGTTTCAGGCACAGTCTGCTCAGCGGGTTCGGATGTGCCTCCTATAGTATTCCTTGTCTGAACCATTCTGGAAGATGAAGGGATAGGAAGATTAGAATAGATTACTTGGAAATCAAGGGCGATAGGAAAATTGATTAGGAATGATATCAAGATTTGAAATAAAAGATCCTATTCTGTGAATGAGCTTTTTCCTAAAATCCTCAATCTTGTTGCAGGCCTGTTCGGTCCCTAAGTTGAACCCGAACAATTTAGTCGTTTGACCTGCATGGGCCACCATAAAAACATGTCATGACCCGCACCCGGATATTCGGGCACGAGTGCGTGGGTACGTCCAGCCTACGCCGCAGTGTCGGCGATAGTACGCTGTCTAGGTCATATCCACAATTAAATTAAACTCTAGCTTATTCACAATAATTAAATAGACAAGGAAAAATAACAGAAAAAAATGCTAAGATTTCATGAACAGAATGTGACAATCAGATCCAGAGTTATTACAAAACCAGAAATTAAATCGGGGACAAACCCGATTACTAGGATGAAAGGAAATAAATAACTACTGCTAACTACTCCGCAAGAGTAGTCTCCTGTGTGGGAATCGGCTCCGCAACTGTATCACCTGCTGCCTCATAGGGGCCATAATAGGTGGGGGCAAGGTTCTCATCATCGCCTAAATCAACGGATCCAGTCAGGAAAGGAGCAAAGTACACAATGCACAACAAGAGTTAAACTAAATATTTGTGATAGGTAGAAAAGAACTGACTAAGCATCATGTTGAGAATATGCATAAATAAGTAGTGAAATTAACTGAGAATTAATGCTATAAATCAGGACTATAAGTAAAACATGATTAATTGCTATAAAACAGGAATATGAGTAAAACAGGAATAAAATGAGACAAGAAGTGTAACTGTAACAAGACAACAAGAACTGCAACACGACGAGAAACTATGTGCGTGAACTTGTGTATCTAGAATACATAGTTGGCATGTAGGGGTTCATAAGGCTAATAAGGCACGCCATAGGCGGCTAGCAGACAGGAATAACAAGTATAAGGCTGAGGGTACAATCGCGTACCAACAGCTAGCAGTCACGACAGGGGGAAAGGGTAAACTACATGCCTCCTAGTATTCTCCCACCCGACACGAAAAGTAAGACATAAAATCCCAAAATCTAACACTACGTGTAATCATCAATGGTACTAGTAAAGCAGGGAATTAATTATTATAATATAAATATTAAACTTGAAGTGCAGGTACTTGCCTGATATTTGGATCCAATTACAGTTTTGTGTCTCGAGAAAATTTCCAGAAATGTGTCCAGATGCTAAAATAAATATTACCATCATGATCAGAAGATATCAAATAGCTAGAAACGCCTGTCCTTGGGTCCAATTTGGAGACAAGGGCAAAAACAGCAATTTCGGGTCAAAACGGGGTCCACCGGTGGCCCGCTTTGCACCGAAAAATGTGTCAGGGTCAAAGGTCTCCAAATTCGCCAAACTTTATATCAACATATCAGGAACGATGATATGAACCCAACGGAACTTCCAGAATTTGATTCCGATGAGCCGATCACAAAATCGTCCGTCGAGCGGGACCTGTGGGGCCCACGACACGCGATTTCGTCAACGTTCTCAGAATCGAACCAAACTTGGGTCACAGGACCAGCGTATCGCTACGAGTCCGATGACGCAAGTTTCGTTTCGATCCGACGTGTGTACAGAAAGTTAGGGCTTGATTCAGAAAAGGTGGATACGGGGCGGTGTCCGCGGATACGCGTTGATCCCGGTGTGCACGCACACCCGAATCGACTTCCACAAAATCCCACACGTCCGTATCAACGCTGCGCACGTATCTGTGAAGACCGCGCGCGACCAAGTCGTCCCGTTTGGCGGGGCGTACCCAGTTCCGGGGTGAATCGGGTCGATGTTTTTTTTCTGTTTTTGGATCGCGGTGTGCGATCACCACAGGACGCGATGTCCCGAGCGGTTTGTCCGGGCACCGAGAGGGTCATACAGGCTTCGCAACACAATTTACGGAATTGAAAACGGGGCAGCGAGGAGCAAGATATGAGTACCTGAACATGGCTCAAAAACCCAAAAATTCTCGTGTCCGTGTCGTGTCCGACACGTGTCGACACAATTGGGGGAAAAATTAGGGTTAGGGTTCAGGGGGATTCCAGCGAGGATGCGGCGGGGCCGGCGGAGGAGCACCGGGGAGGGGCTGGGGCGGCTCGGGGCGGCGTCGCCGGGGACGGGCGGAGCCGACCGGAGGCACGGCGAGGGCTGCCGGCGTTGGGAGGAAGAAGGGGAAGGAGGAGGCGGCTGCTGCTCGTCGTCGAGGGCGGTGGCGCAGGGCCTCGCGGAGGGTGGCGCCGGAGAAGAGGGTGGCGGAGCTGGGGGGAGGCGCTGGAGGAGGAATGGCCGGAGGGGAAAATCGTGGTGGCCGGAGGGGAGCAGTCTGGGGCTTATATAGGGCGGAGAGGGGGGTCTGGGCGGCCGGAGATGGCGGAGGACGTGTCGTCGAGGCCGGGCGGAGCAGAAGAGGGGGTCGTGGGTGGGCTGGCCTCCGGAGGCGGCGGAAAACGCGGGCGCCGGGCGGTGGACGAGGTCGTGGGGAGGGGCTGGGGTGACCGGGTCAGCGGGTCGGGCGGAGGCACGGTTCGGGTTTGACCGACCCGACCCGACCCGACCCGCTAGGCTGTACGGGCTGGGCCGGTTGGTTTGGGCCCAATGGGCCGGCTGGGCTGAGAAATGGGCCGAAAAAAAACAGAAGATAATAATAATAATAATTAATAAATAAATAAATAGTTTTTAGGTGTTTTAAATTAGGTTCGGGGCCCAATAAATTCCAAAAAAATTACCCTAAATCCAGTTTTCCATTTTACACTAAAAAATATTATTTTCATAATATTTTAATATTGTTTATTATCAATTAAAAATCATGTAATAATTAAAACCCTGTTTTTATTTACGGAAAAATTCTCAGAAAATTCTAGAAAATTGTGAAAAATCCCAATTTAATATTTTTTGAAAAATCAGGGGCTTACACCAGGGGACATAGTAAGGTACAAGAAACACTCAAGCCAAATGAAATACAGTAAATAAAAACAAATCCCCAGGACAAGCTATGTAACTAGCTAAGTGAAATCCAAATGAGAGCATCACTAGTACTCAGGCTGAACCCACTAAAGGCTCTGTGTCGGGGAGACCATAGCAGCAAGTAGTCTCCAGTAAATGTGCCAAGCTCTGATACAGAGACTAAAGCACCTCCAGTAGTATATATATATATATATATATATATATATATATATATATATATATATATATATATATATATATATATATATATATATATATAATTAGCCTGTAGCCTGTGTGTCTCTTCCCACCCAATGTAACCTCACGTCTCATGTCCACAACGTCTCATGTCCATAACACGCAAGATTATGACCTCTAGCTAGTACAACGAGTCATAATGATATCTCTATATATGCAAGTCTCATATCACGAATCCTGTAAGCCTATACAGAATCACCATGAATAACTCAAGAAAGATTCTGTCACATAAAATAGTGTCAAGTGTCCTATGGTATGACGTACTTGGTAAAGAAGCACGTTAAAATAGGATCGTGGAATCAACTCTCTAAATGACGTTACACAACTCCGCGTACGACATTGACAATCGAATCTTGCTCGAACGCTAAGCAACGTCTCACGGTCCTAGGTTAAACAGGTACATCACAAAAGTATATATATAGAAAGAACACAAGCAAATAATATAACAAGATATTTGCAGGTTTGGCAAGGTACACTTGCCTGGGCTCTGAACTCCGTCAACTGCTCCTGTAAAAGTGGAATCTGCTAGTACGCCTCCGGATGCTGAAACAAACATCACCATTATTTTCAGAATACTTGAAATAACTAGAATTGACTACCCATAAGTCCAATTTGGACACAAGGATAGAATTGACAGTTTTGGATCAAAGCGGGGTCCACATGTGCACTTTGTACCAAAAAATATGTCAGAGATAAAGTTCTTCAAATTCGTCAAACTTAGTGTATATGAGTCCAGAACGGGGACATGACCTCAACGAAATGTCCGAAATTGGATTCCGGTGAGCCGGTCACGAAATCACCGTCAAGTGGAACCGTAGGGCCCGCAAAACGGTGTTTCGTTAACGTTCTCAGAATCGAATCAAACTTGGGTCACAGGACCAACGTAACGCTGCGAATCTGATGTCGCAACTTTTGTTAAAACGAAATAACAAGCACACACGAAGTTATGACAAGTGTCGGAATAGGCCAAAACATGATTTTTTGACGGATACGCGTTGATTCCAGTGTGCACGCACATCCAAATCAAGTTTCGCAAAATTCCACACGTCCGCATTGACGAAACGCGCATTTCGGTGAAATCCTCACACTACGAAGTCGCCTCGTTTGGAGGGACGCACCCCGTATCGAGAAATTTCGGATTTAGGATTTTGGGTTAGGTTTTATATTATTATTATTATTATTCCATATATATATATATATATATATATATATATATATATATATATATATATATATATATAGCCATTATAAATAGGCTTGAACCCCAAATATTTTATATAAAAATTTGCAATATTTTAATAATAGTTGTACACAAAAAAATATTTTTTTTCTGTAATATTTTTGTAATTAATTAAATATACATAATTATCAATCCATGAATTTATATTTTTCTATTTAGCTAAAATTAATGAATTTTTTTCCTTAAATACATAATACCAATAATAAAATTTAAAATCTAAAAATCAGGGGGATTACACCATCGCAACTTCAGCCCTCAACTCGTCCAGACCGAATCCTCCTTTGCTCTAACCCGGCCAAACACCCCCATCCGTCGACACAACCTATTCTCCCTAGTACATCCGAGCCGCGAACGTTGTTCTTCGGTGAGCCGAACATCCACTCTTCCCTTCCGCGACCGCTGAGGCTTCTTCTCGAACCCTCCACGCTTTCTGACTGACGACCGCCGTCCACCTGTGGAGAAGAAGAGGTAATCAGAGGAGAGAGAGAACGAAAGACTTCAACTCTTCCAATTTTTCTCTCTTTCTCTGCTGCAAAAATTCACTTTCAACGAATTTATGCCTCTTTTTTTGGGGGGGCTAATTATAAGGGCACTACACATTTTACTCGGGGCTAGCCCATTGAAAATTTAGAAAAAATTACAAGTTTGCCATCATGAAAGTTACTCGGGACTAGCCCACTGTTATAATCAGGACTGTCAAAATTTTGACAGTCCTACCACTTGGAAGGACTGTCAAAATTTTGACAGTCCTACAAATTGTTAGGACTGCCAAAATTTTGACAGTCCCATTTCCCAAAATTACAAGTTTTTCAAAGTTACTTGGGGCTAGCCCAAATTGTTATAATCAGGACTGTCAAAATTTTGACAGTCCTACCACTTGGAAGAACTGTCAAAATTTTGACAGTCCTACAAATTGTTAGGATTGTCATAATTTTGACAGTCCCACAAGTTATGTGGACTGTCAAAATTTTGACAGTCCTAATTTTAACCCATTGAAAATTTTATATAAAACTAGGACTGTCAGGATTTTGACAGTCCAATTTTGACAGTCCTCATTTTAATTGTCAGGATTTTTTTTAAGTTTATTTCTATTTAGTTAGTTTTGGATTTTGATTTTTTTTATTTAGTTTAACATCCAAAATAAAATATGTTATCATTGAACAAAAAAAAAAATCTACCGTACGAATATTACGTCTGCCGTCGATCAGACTTCAAACGGCCATAACTATTTGTTTTCAAATCGTTTTTTGTCACACAATAGGTCCATTTGTATGTTTTCGACGAAAGTAACACAATTCGTGTAGAGAGAATTTTCATCTGAAGTAAGACGTACATATTACAGGCAAAAATATAAAATATAAAACTTTAAAGTATCATAACTTTTGACTGGGAGATCGAAACAAGCTCCAGTTTGAGCCAAAATGACCGTATGAAAAAGTACTTCGGGATAAACCGTTTCACCGTTTGACGGACTTCCCAAATTTTTAGAATCGCAAAAAAATGATGTTTTGACCTCCAAATTTTACTTTTGGTAATTTTTTTATAAAATATTTAATGTACCAATAATAAATTTACTATTTTAAATAACAGAATACTTTAACAAATTTTAAGGATATAAATTTTAAGGATATTTTGAAATTGGTCCCCCCAACAATTAACAAAAATAAATTAACAGGAAAAAAAAAATTTAGTACTGTAAAAATTTTGACAGTCCTACCAATTTGTAGGACTGTCAAAAGTTTGACAGTCCTAAAAATATATGTTGAATTTTTAGGACTGTCAAAATTTTGACAGTACTTCCAATTGGTAGGACTGTCAAAATTTTGACAGTCCTAAAAATCAACATATATGTCAAATTTTGACAGTTCTTCTATTTTTTCATTTTCTTTTTTGGTTTTGACGGCGACGACGACGGGAGGCGCGGCGACGGGAGGCTGCGGTGGAGGACGGGAGAGGAGGCGGAGGAGGACGGCGGGAGGGGGGAGGGCTCAGGTGGGGTGGGGTGGGGAGGGTTTGGGAGTGTTTGGGAAGAAGTATTTCAAAGTGGGCTAGTATGAGTAAACTAATGGGCTAGTGTGAGTAAACTTTGCTCATTAATGGGCTAGTCCCAATTCTGAACTAGCCCCAAGTAAAAAATGTAGTTCCCTTATAATTTTGTTGCAGGTGAAAATTGAAAGAAAGAGAACATGAACTGAATTTGTCTGAGATTTTTCACTTACAACGCACTTACCACGTGTTAACCAAACCTTAAAATTGTCTTTTTCAATGGCAAATTACGACGACTTTCAACACACTGCCACTTACCACTATCTAAACGGCGTAAAAATAGTTGAGCGTGGAAGTGGAAGTGGAAGTAGTAGGTGTAGTTGATGATACTTAAATGCAAATTAGTCTAAAACGTATGTAGCATCAATAATTAATCTCAGTTACTGTAAATAAATTATTAACTCACTCACTTGCACACATTACAGACAAACCCCAAGTATTCTTTCCCCTCAAAACTATCAAAACCCTAACAACAAAATTCGGTTCCGTTCCGCTGGACCGCTACAGTGTCCCCACTCCTCTCCTCCCCCCAAACTCTCCACCTTTATTTATAAATACACCCAAGCCCAACACCCCTACATTCCTCTCCCTGACCAAACCCCCAAAACCCTAACCCTAAATGTCTCCCTCCTCCGCCGACCGCCGATCCCTCGACCCTCACATCTGGCGCGCCTGCGCCGGAACCTCCGGCAAGATCCCCGCCGCCGGATCCCACGTCTACTACTTCCTCCACGGCCACTGCGAGCAGTCCTCCACCCCTCTCAACCCATCCTCCTTCGCCGCCGGCAGCCACTACTCCCTCTGCCGCGTCGCCGCCGTCGTCCTCCTCGCCAACCCCGACTCCGACGAGGTCTTCGCCCGGATCCGCCTCCACCCCGTCTCCAGCAACACTCCCGGTCGCGAAGAGGAGCTCATCGACGCCGACGGCTCTGCCGGACACGACGACAATGTCGTGTCCTTCGCCAAGATCCTGACCCCGAGCGACGCCAACAACGGGGGCGGCTTCTCCGTCCCGCGCTTCTGCGCCGACTCCATCTTTCCGGAGCTCGACTTCAAGGCCGATCCCCCCGTGCAGGTCGTCACGATGAGCGACGTCCACGGAAACAGCTGGGACTTTAGGCATATTTACAGAGGGACCCCCCGCCGGCACCTGCTGACCACCGGATGGAGCCAGTTCGTCAACAGCAAGAAGCTCATCGCCGGTGATTCGGTGATTTTTATCAAGAACAGGAGCCGGGGCAACGAGATTTCCGTCGGGATACGCCGCACGGGCAGGTCGTGCGGCGCGGCCATGGAGCTTATGAGGACGGAGGAGAGCGCGGAGGGCAGCAGGGACGGGTTCTCGAGGAGCGTCAAGGGGAGGGTCCCTGCGGAGTCGATCAGGGAGGCGGTGAGGCTGATGGAGAGCGGGCGCCAGTTCGAGGTCATGTACTACCCGAGGGTGGGGCTGGCTGAGTTTGTGGTGGAGAAGGAGGCCGTGGAGAGGGCAATGGAGGTCTTCTGGACTGCCGGGATGAGGGTGAAGATGTCGCTGGAGACGGAGGACCTGTCGAGGGTGACGTGGTTCCAGGGGACTGTTAGCTCGGTTGCAGGAGCAAAGGACTCGAGCGCTTCGCAGCCGCGTTCTCCCTGGCGGATGCTTCAGGTGACTGCCGCCAGAACTTTTTTTTGGTTTATGGAAATACTGCTGTTAGAATATCATTTGAGTACTTGGTGTTGATAATGTAGTATAAGAATTCAATTTGACCAATTTTTTTGTTTGGTGCTATTATAATAATCCCATTTATATGGTTAAATAATCTCTTGAAACAATTGAGATCGAGATCCATCGGTAATTCTGTATGTTTTATATTGGTGTAGCTTAGGATGTTGGTTGGGGATTAGGGGTTGTAATTTGATTATGTTATTAGCTCTTTCTGTGTTATTATATGTCTGAAAACCTGGTTAGGATGCTTGGATCGGCTTGGATCGACTAATGTTGGTTGATAGTGGGCTCTCAACAGGGGTATTATCTAGTTCCCTTGACTTATTATATGTAGCTTATTGCAAACTTTCATCCTAGTATCATTTAGCTAGTGACAATATGCTTTGGGAGATCATAGATTCAAAAAGTTTATATATATATATATATATATATATAGTCATGCAGTATGAATAACATATTTTATTGATTTAGTGCCATGATGATTATTTTACCTCTTGACAGTTAATCTCAGTAAGTGGAAGATTTGTTTAATAAGTTCTTTTGCCTGCAGTTTTCTTTTCATATGTTATGGGACAAAAGATTTGTTAATTGAGGTTAAGCATTCTATTATTGTTTAGTTGTATGTAGATGTACCATTCATGTGGTTTCTCTGCTGTATGAGACATAATACAACAGGTGTTGGCTATTTCATTGAATCTTTCAGCCGTATTTTTACTTTAGTCGTTGATTTACTTTCCGTTAAAAGTTATTCCAGAACAATTCGGTGCAATGGACAATCACCAATCACAACTTGGACATTCATAAACACTGAAAGAAGAAACACTCACTATTAAGGAAACATAGATTATATCATGCTATCCACCCCATAAAGAAAGTAGCATTATTTTGAATATGATAAAAAAGTGAACTATGATGGTTAAAAATATAAGGTAAATGTTTGTTGTGAGTATCTTGGTATGTTCCTGTCAAGCTACTGAAATCTGTGTAAATGTTACATAACATTCCATATATTTATTACTAGATTTTTCTACCCTTCCCAAGAATCAGTATATATTATAAATTGTGTATCTTTCCAAGTTCTTACTGTTTGGACTTTGGAGATCACCTATTTTTCAAGGACATGGAAAAATGGTGTCCATACCCGTACCAGCATCCACATCCATATCTGTGCAACATAGGTGACTGTTTTGCACATATTTGAAATTTTCCGTATCCGTATAGTGTCCTTATCCATATGCATATTTGGGCAACATAGTTTGTCATAATGAGATCTGGATTTGGTGAGGGAGGAAGCCTGAAGGGGAAAAAAAACTGTACATGAGCCATCTTGAGCAATCCTTCATTTCAATTCTCAACTACTGTAAAATTAGATATAACTTTCTGGGGGGGGGGGGGGGGGGGGGGGGCAAAACAAAAAGGTCAAATTTTCATGTCCTAGTTACTGAAATCTCCTGGGAAAGGGGATGCATGGCATATCATTAGCACCTCCAGGTAGCCATACAACTTGAACAATTTTAAATATGCATGGGAGATGTTTGCAACCTCTGAGATAACAGGCCACAGCAAACAATGTTGATATAATAGATCTAGATTCGAATATGCATTAACACAATCACATCAGAACTTATAGATCTAGATTCACATATGCATTAGCACTTCGGTGTGAACTGTCAACAAATTTATGTTTCAGCTTCACAGATGCCACATTGTATAAGAATAAGTACTTCTGATATAATGGAGGAACCGACTCTGGAACACCTGTACATTGTAAAGTCGCATCGGAAGTTTGGAACTGATAGAACTAGATTCAAACTTGAAACAACACTTATGTCCAAATTGTTATCGAATGCACGTTTCACGCAGATGCCACATTATCTGAGCAGAAATACTGCTCTTATAATGGAGGAACCAAGTCCTTGGGTTAAATATACAGCCTGCAGTCCTATCTCTGTTATAAATAGATTGTCATGAATTATATTTTTGAGCTAATAAGTTGCTGATACTCTTCAAGTTTAATGAATAAATATGCCAATAGCTTTTGCCTTTGTTCCATCGGTTTATCTCAGAATTGACCACATCAATACCATTGGAATTCCTTACATTGTGCCTGGAAGGGCATCAAACCCTGAATTTTGTTATTTTCTAGTCTTCACCACGTAGACTTTCCATAAGTATTTTGGTAATTGATAATTTACTTCTTTCATGTTGTCATGTAAACTGATATATTAAATGTTCCTCTTCATATTTGTAGGCATTGGACATATAATCTATAATATTTGTAATTAAACCATTTGGATATCACATTTTTTGTTCTTATGTAATTATTTTGTTTCTCAAGGCATCTAAGTTGCATAATTAATTCCATGTTTTCTATTTCAAACAATCAGGTTACTTGGGATGAGCCAGAAGTTTTGCAAAATGTGAGAACAGTTAGTCCCTGGCAAGTGGAGTTTGTCTCAGTTTCTCCCCTGCTACAGTCACCATTTCCAGCCATGAAGAGACTCAGGGGTTCACATTGTCTCAACATGTCCAGAGAAGGACAAGGAAACACCAGTTATCCGGGCTTAGCCCCACCCCTTTTCAATTACACTACATTTCCTGTTGGCATACAGGGAGCCAGGCATGATGCGGTATCAAGTTTATCCAACTTCTTACCCACTAATACACACCACTCTTTCTTAGAGAACCCATATGGCATGACCATGCTACCAGAACTGAACCTATCACACTCAGAGGGTAACTCATCACCGAGCCAGGATACTGTCCATCAGAACAGTTTAGATCTCTTTGGAACTTCTGCATGCAATCCAACAAGAAAAGCTAGCAAGGGATACTTTCAGCTGTTTGGTCAGATCATCCACATGGACCAGTCCTCTGATGATGAAAACGATTCTGTAGGGAACGGAGGTGAAGTCTTATCACTTGATTTTTCGCTCTCGTGCCCTAATAAGAAGTTGCTTCGTGAACTTGATATTCAAACTCAAAGGATATCTGCTGTTGGAGCATGTTTGCTGTGAAGAGATGGTGAATGCATCTTAAAGTTGCAGCTTTTAATTGGTAAGAAAGGGAAGTTGGTCGTTGCACGTTAAATTAATGATGTTGAAGTTTTAATTTTTCATAACTAAAATCCTGCTGATTCCAAATTGTATTTCTTTTTTATTACGAGCTTAGTTCCATATTGTGCCTCTACAAGTTCCCTAATTGATTAGGCACTTAGGTTTCCTCTTTGGTTGCAAATTGTTTAGCTACGATTTGTAGTAGGTGTTTATCTTTTCTACTATTGAAATCTATTTCAGGGCTGAATCTGTGTTTATTAGGAGAAATAAAGTCTGTATTAGTCACTTAAAAATCGATGTTCATTGGGTCACATACATGACATCTGGTATCAGACTCTCCAGTTATTTAGGAAATCTAACATGGAAATCTTCTAAAAGAACCTACGCATGGATACTCACACTTATTCACACTTTTGTTGTCTGGCCAGTGCAGAACTTATTTAACGACAATTTAATTAAATGCAATCATATTGTATAATGAATCCTACAAAATATTTTCATTACATATATACCTGTGCGCCCCAATGGGAATTGAAGTTTTTCATCTGATAGATGTGATAGATGTGTCATTATCTGGCACCTGTATACTGTCGATGCCATAATGGCTAAATGCCATATTTAGGTAATATCAGAAAACCTTTCTGTGAAAGTACAATGCCAGTGCCAGTGGGTAGATAGACCTATAATTTAGTCTTGAACCTGTTCTACTCAATTGCATCACTAGTATTCTTTTTAGTTTTACCATTTTATCTTGTCAAGTAATACCTTCCCATACCTACTCTTCCTTAATCTTGAACCTGTTCTACTCAATTGCATCACTAGTATTCTTTTTAGTTTTACCATTTTAGCTTGTCCAGTAATACCTTCCCATACCCACTCTTCCTTCGACTTTAGTGAGCTGACATTAGAAGAAGTTGAATGCTGTAAACTGTTGTAATTTTCAGCAATATACAGTAATAATTAACTTCTATAAGAAAACATAGTTCCTTTTACTTGTATTAGTTTTATTTGTTATGGTTGATTTGTACCTCCTTGTATTTAGATTTCTATTATTATTCCTTAGTTTCAGTTTTGTCCATGAATATCATTTCCTTTAACCTCTTCTATTTGCAATGCCAAGTTTCTATTAAACATTCTTTATTACTACCTAATACTTGTATTTGTAATATGAATTAACCAATAAGAACAATCATGAATGACATTATATTCTTTTCTATGTACTTGATAGATATATATACTTGTTCCATCTCGATGATTTACTGTCGCTTATCTGCATTAGTTGTGATACTCGTAACTTGCAGACACTCTTGTAAGACGGGATACATTTAAAGCAGATTCATCAGAGACCTTTGTAATATAGATGTCACTTCTTGTTGCATCAGTATGATGCATGCACGCTTACCATGGTTAATATATATATATATATATATATATATATATATATATATATGGGTAAATGGGATATGAGTCATAGTGCTCATTTTTCTACATGAGCCATGCACATGTGGACCAATAGGAATAGACTTCCACATCCCATGTGCACTAGTACACTCTATTCCTATTCCTATTGGTCAACATCTAACATGGCTCATGTAGAAAAATGAGTACTATGGCTCATATTCCGTTTACCATATATATATATATATATATATATATATATATAATCCCATTGAATAATCCCGTGAACGCTCTTATTGGGAGTCGAACACCCGCCCAACAGGAACGCATGCCTATCTTCAATCTATATATATATATATATATATAATATATATATATATATATATATATATATATAATATATATATATATATATATATATATATATAAACGGGAATTATATTTTTTCACCGGTTAAGTCAACTCTATAGAACCATTAAATTTTGTTCCAGAAACTTTTGAATTTTGTGTTTAATTCCTCTCCTCTCTATATTGCAGGGTGAAGAAGAGCACACGAACTTTGAGTTGCAGCTCTTCAAGTTGGGACCGTAGCTGACCATAATTTGTCGTTTTTTTTACTTTCTAGTCTGACCGTCTGTCTTCAAGTAGCTCTCTCTCTCAGCATGGAACTTGTTAAGTAATGTTGACATTTGAATGTCTATTTATTTGTGAGCAACAATTTATTAGTGGTGCGCAGTTGTAAATCCCTTCCATCACTATGTGTTTGTCTTGTCTTCTGTGTTTGTTTGTTTGTTTGTTTTGGTTACTCTTTAATGAGGATTCTGTGGAATAATTCTTTAACTTTGAAAGTCGTTTCTTGCTGCTGGTGTTGGGTCTATTGGCCTAAGACCGTCTTAGTCACTATATGTTGGTGATTGCGTAATGTGTTGGGTTAGACACAACTGTCAATAAAATCAACTCTTGAAATGGACATGCATCACTGGGAGTTTGTCCTTGGTGAATTTGCTTGAGGGACTTTGAATGTGTACATAAAATAAATAAATAAATAAATAAATAAATAAATATATATATATATATATATATATATATATATATATATATATATATATTCTCTTTCTGGTATGAGAATGACTTGACGGAAAACATACAGAAAAAAGAACCATCTCTCTTTAGTCATTATCCTATAAATAATATGTTTTAATCAATAATGTACAATGATATTATATGTAATATTAAGAATAGTATATAATATAAATGATACATGATACAGTATACCATTTATCATATGATGTTATGTTTGAGTCATTAATGTACACTGATATAGTATGTGATATTAATTATGGCATATAAATAAATAATATACCGTAGCAGTATGCGGATATCCAGAATACTTGATCCATATTTGGGTTTGATTTGGATGCAAACCGGATTATCCGAATCCGTAAAATCGCCCAAAGTCCGGAACCGGGTGCACTATAGAATTCAAATGCGGGTCCGGCCGGATCCAAAATACTTTGTCCATATTTGGGTTTGATTTCGGACCCAAACCGGGTAATCCCGGTCGGACTGCACCCCTAATGATAAACAGTTCGATCAATATTAACAACAACACATTTTAGCTACAATATTATGGCTCAAAGCAATTAGTATTTGTTCAATATGAACTTTTCTTGCGGTCTTTAGTGGTACGAACTTACTCTTTTTTTTTTTTTTTGAATTTCATAAAGGTTGAGATTGAGAAGAAGGAAAATATAGTCATATATATGAGTACAACAATTTCTTGATAGGTATACCAATACCTTCTACTCACCAACCTTGTTCTACCTTTCCTTTGCCGACATGTATATGTAGCCATGGCAAAGTGGCAGCAACTATGTTGGCAAGATCAAGTGGCCTACCATAAGACAAAATCAATTTGGTCAAATCATCACATATTCTATTATGTATGCCCATTTCCCCTGCCAAATGTAACTTTCTTAATTAAGGCTAGGCCTACCAATGTCTACCACGTTAATTACACCGACCTACTAGCTTTTTAATTAAAAAAACTTATATATATATATATATATATATATATATATATATATATATAGAGAGAGAGAGAGAGAGAGAGAGAGAGAGAGAGAGAGAGTTTAGACCATGAATTTTATACGAGCTTAAAGTTTGAGTTCTGATTTGTCCAATTAGAAAATTTAGACCCTGAATTATATTATTTGGTTTATTTTTTTCCATTATACCTTTTCTTTTATATATATGAATGTTTCATTGTCAACCATGGAAGAAATGATATAATGAAAAAAATAAAAATAATAATACAAATTCAAGGTCCAAACTTTCTAATTGGACAAGGCTCAAAATCTAAGCCGTAATAAAATCCAAGATCCAAACTCTAATTAGCCATATATATATATATATATATATATATATATATATATATATATATATATATATATATATATATATACTTCAAGTCATATCCATCTATTTTTTTAAATAGAGGTATATATTTGTTATTTAAAATAGAAGTAGATAGATTTATTTTTTACTTTTTAAATATAGATAAATTTATTTAAAAAATAAATCTAAAAAATAATTTATCTTTCAAACCAAATATAAAAAAATATCCATCTTTAAATATAAATCTATATTTAGAAATATTAATTTTAATGTTAATTTTAATATAAGTATTTATTTTAATATTAATGTTAATTATTTAATGTTAATTTAAATTTAAATTTAAATTTAATTTTAGTGTTAATTATAAATGTTAATTTTTGTGTTAATTTAAATTTAGTTTTAATATTAACAATACAAATTAAAACTAAAATTAATATTAATATTAACAATAATATTAAAATTAAAATTAAAATTAATATTAACATTAAAATTAATAAATGGATGAATAGGATCTAAAAAAAAAATCTCTCTCTCTTTTGATATGTTTTAAAAATAGAGATATTATTATTATTATTTTTTAAATATAGATATACTTATTTTTTTTGTTCGTTTAAGATAGAAATATATTTATTTTTAAAAGAAGAGATTTACTGCGTCGTAGTCCAGGCAGTATTAGAACACGCAAGTGGGAGGCATCTTTATTTTGAAAATAATTACAGGAATCAACTAGCTTGGGAGTGGAGACACGAATCCCCCTCTTCCGCCTTGTCACATTGGACCAACCCTCCTTTTTGTCCTCCCCATTCACCGGTCGTCCTCGATCAGGTGGCTCCTCTTCGCCCAAAGTGCCACTTGCGGGCTCATCGTGTGTGTGAATATAAGTAGGGATCTGGATTTCCCTCTTTAAGTATTTTTGCATGTTTTTTAAAATAGTAGTTGTTGGATTGTCTTTTTTTTTTCCGTTCAGATTAGTTTAAAATCTCTCAAGAAATTAAACACTTTAATGATCAAAAAAGATAATATAACAATTACTATTTTGAAAAACATGGGATACTCAATAATGTAAATCTTGATATATATATATATATATATATATATATATATATATATATATTCGGATCTAAATATTTTTGTATGTTTTTCTAAATAGCATCGGTTGGATTATCTTTTTTGTTCGTTAGATTAGATCAAAATTTCGTGATAAATTAGATAGTTTAATGATCTAATTTGAACCGTCAAAAATACAATCAAATGGATACTATTTCTAAAAATATACGATAATGCTTAAGAACGATTATTGAGATCCCAATCTCTTTTATATATATATAAATATATATAAAAGAAGGGATCATGATCTCCTCTTTTATGTATCTCCTAATATTCGATATTTTACAACTGTTGAATTTTAAGTCATATAATCTTAATCATTGATTTGAACCATTCAAATCAATGGTTAAGATTAGATAACTTAAACAAGTTCTAACGGATGTAATCATAGAAATGTTTTGGAGATTAAAAAAAAAAAAAAAAAAAACCCGAGGATTCTGATCCCTCCTCTCTTCAAGGGCCAGGTTTGGATGGATTTTCAGGAGTCAGGTTCGGACACATCACTGATGGAGGTCTTTCCCAGTGTTATGCCTATACACTTTTTGACTTCGTCCAATTTTGGTGCATACTTTTTTTTCTTCCATGAGACCCTTTCTCCTCTTCCTTTCCTTTTGGCATCTGGTGGTTGGAGGAGGACCCAAAAGAAAGGGTTAGGACCCTCCCTCTGATGGACTGAAAAGCACATCCTCCTACTTTGCACATTATTAAGGGCCTGTTGGGAAGACTTGTGTGGAGGAGAAATGGTATTTGGTTAGAGACACATGAATGCGTGGCATGTGTGTGTGTTTGTGTTCACATCCCTACACATTGACATGTTGGTTGGTGTCCTAAATATATCTCATGACCAGTGTAAGGCCAACATTAAGAAGTGGACTAGTGTGTGTTTGCCTTAAAAGCTAAGGGGGGTGGGGTGTCAAAAGGACACCACCCTACATTCCAAAGCTCCATTATTGAGAAAAAAAAAACTGTACAACTCATTATATACAACTCATTGGGGATAAACATTATTCAGTTTTGGATTAAAAATTAAACGGCGATTAAAAAAATTCGATTCGATTTCGATTTTAAAAATATTTAAAAAAAGTATTGAGTTTTTGTTTTGATAAAAAATATCGATAATCGAATAAGACTTATGCATGCTCACCAAACCATTAAACAATTTTATGCATATTTTAAAATGTGAATATTTTGAAAACAACAATACTATGTATGTGATCTGAAGTCCAACTTTGATAATTAAATAACTAGTAGAACCTTGAAATACAACAAAAGTATGTATACAAATTATATTTTTTTAATATAATTTAACTATAATTATAACTTCGGAAATTTTCATCCAGAACATCAAAATTTTACTAAATTCCAAGAAAAGCATCTTGCTGGATACTCGAGGCATGCTGATTTGCTTGACTGCATTGTTGAGCTGATTGACCTCCACCTACTGGTGTCGCTCCATCATCGTAGGTGACAACTGTAACTTATGGTGTTCCCGCGGGAGTCTCGTCGCATGCTTGTGAATCCATTACTCTGCATCCAAAATAAACTATGAGAATCGTACAAAAGAATCAAGGCAGGATGCAAGTCAATAAATTATTTTGAAGTCGATATAGAGGTCAAGAATGAATCAATCAAGTGGATGAGATCCTATAACTTATCCTATCTTTCTCGCAGGCTTGCTCAGTTCCTTAGTTGAAACCGAAATAATTTAGTCGTAGACCTGCATGCGCCACCACAAAAACCATATCATGCCCCAGTCCCAAAATACCGAGGGACTAGCTATGTGGCAATGGCCAGCAGCATACACCAATGGGCAAACCCAATTTAATAGACCCATTAGGGTGTACTTAAGCTATAACAACAATAATTAGGTCTACGATACAAGTCACAATCTAATTCTAATCTCATCCACAGAAGGTAATCACAGATCAAATGGTCAGAATAAATAAACTCAGAATTATAATCCAATAACAAGTCTCAATAAAAAGTGTCTCGGGGAACAACCCGAGAATAAGTTTAATATAATAATCTAAGAGACATGAAATAAAGTAACTAGAAACAGAAATAACTGAGTATATAAAGACAATACTCAGGAGAAATCCTCTGGCACGACCTCATCCTCTGGTGCTGGTACGGCTCCAGTGTATGCTCCTGTCCCGTATACCTCGGGATAGATCTCCTCTGCTAAACCTGGGGACATAATCCGGATCTAGGTCCTCAGGGGACACAACAAGGTATAAGAATAACTCAAACCAAATAAATGCAGTGCAGTAATAAATGAATCAATAGGGTAAGCTATGTAACCAGCTATGTGATATGCAAGTGAGAGCATTAATCATACTCAGACTGAGACTACTATAGGCTCTGTGTCGGGGAAACCCATAGTTGTATTTTCTCGAAGGGCCAGTACATGTGCCAAAGCTCTGTGTCAGAGTCTAAGGCACCTCCATATAACTACATATATATAATATAATCAACCTTTAGTATGATAAGTCTCTCCCCACCCAATATAATCACACGTCTCATGTCCATGACACGCAAGATCATATCTAATGCAGCAAGTCATATGATAGCTCTGGATATAAAAAGTCTATGTCTCGAATCCTGTAACCTATACAGAATCACCATGAATGACTCAGGAAGATTCTGTCTCATGAACAGTGTCAGGTGTCCTATGGTATGACGTACTTGATAATGCAAGCATGAAGATATATATAGGGTCGCGATATCAATCTCTAGGTGACGTTACACAACTCCGCGTACGGCATTGACACCCGAATATTATTTGGACGCTAAGCAATGTCACACGGTCCTAGGTTGAACAGATATATTAAGAATATATATATATGTACAAAGAACTCAAACAAATACTATAACAGGAATCACTGCAAGTTGGCAAGGTACACTTGCCTGGGGTTTGGATTCCAACAGTTGCTCCGATATTCGTGGGGTCTTCAAGTACTCCTCCGGTTGCTGAAATAAATATTACCATCATGTTTAGAAGATATAAAATAGCTAGGATTGCCTGTCCATAAGTCCAATTTGAACACAGGGACAAAATTGATAATTTTTGGTCAAAGTGAGGTCCACATGTGGCCTATTTCGCACCGAAAAGTGTGCCAGAGACAAAGTTCTCCAAATTCGTCAAGCTTAGTGTCTACAAGTCCATAACGATAATACAAACCCAACAAAATGTCCAAAACTGAATTTTGATGCGCCGATCACAAAATCGTCCGTTCAAGTGGAGTCGTGGGGCCAACTATACGGGATTTTGTCAACGTTCTCAGAATCGAACCAAACTTGGGTCACAGGACCAGCGTATTGCTACGAGTCTAATGGCGCAAGTTTTGTTTCGAAACGACGAGCGTACACGAAGTTACAACGAGTTTCAGAACAAGGCCGATACGGGGCGTTGTCAGCGGATACGCGTTGATTCCGGTGTGCACGCACATCCAAATCAACTTTCGTGAAATCCCACACGTCCGTATTAACAGTGTGCACCTTTCGGTAAAGTTCGCACATGACCAAGTCGCCTCGTTTAGCGGGGCGCACCCAGTTCCGAGAAAATCGGGGTTTTTAAATACCAATTTTTTGGCATTTTTACCCGCGAATAACATGCAAATTACAGCTCAATAAATTGAACTAAAATAGGGTTTTAAAACTTGCTCATAAGGTCTAAATTACTGTTCAAGTGAATTTTATAAATAGTTAATAGGTTACACGTAAAACGGTCGTGAACTTGCGAGTTTGGGACGATTTCTGAATTTTCAGAAATGGGATTTTTTTTCCTGATTTTGCGTCGCAATTTGCGACTGACACAGGATGCGATACCCCGAACTAATTGCACGAGTTTCGAGAGGGTCATGCGACTTCGCACAGGATTCGACAGAATAGAATACGGGTCTATGCATAGGGAGTTACACTAGCGTGAAGACAGGTACCTTGATGTTGTATGTTGTCGCGAAAGAATACGGCGCGGCGGGGCACGACGGAGGGGCACGGCGGCGGGGGTTGCTGGGGGCCGCTGCGGTGGCGCTGGGGGCTCATCGCCGTCTCCAGAGGTCGAGGCAGAGGTCGTCAGGGGAGCTCGTCGGTGGAGGCTCGGGTGGTGGCGGTAGATTGAAGGGGAGATGGGGGTGGCGGTGATGGGTTCGGGGGGGCGTTTATAAAGGGAAGGTGAGAGGGAGAGGCGGTGGAGCGGGGGTCGTGGGCGGGGTCGTGGACCGTGGAGCGGGCGGGGACGGGTCGTGCGGCTGGCGGAGTCGGGCGGGGGATCGTGGGGGAGAGAGTCGGGGGCGGGGGATCGTGGAGGCGGGGGGAAGTTACTGTGTAAGGGTCGGGTCGGGTAGGCGGGTCTGCGGGTCGGGTTGGGTAGGACCCGACCCGTTAGGTTAGGATCTGGTTCAGTAGGGTTTAGCCCGGTTCGGTTCAATTAGGTCCGGTTTAACCCGGTTCAAGCTGGTTTAATTAAAATAGGAGTTTTTAGCTATTTAAAAATAGTTTTTGAGTCCAATAAATTCCAGAAAAATTACACAACATCCAATAATTAATTATACATCTAAAAATATAATTTTTGTAATATTTTAATATTTAGTTTGATACATAAAAATATTAATCCCAGAAGAACATTTTTTTATAATTAATTAAAAATTACTGAAAAAATCCAAAAAATTTATTTTAAAGATTTAAAAAAAAACAGGTTGTCACAGGAGGCAAGCCTACAAGTGCTACTAAAGTACGGTGGTTGGAAGACGATGAGTTTGAAGCCGCTCATCGGTATATATTATTAAATAGTGGTCGTTAGGAGATGTTAGATATTGAGAAGTAAGCGACACATCTTTGCTATATATTTCAATTATGTATATGCTTGGAAAAAAAGTACTCTAACTATTCTCCTTACTATCATAGTACTTTTAGAGCAGGGGTAAAAATGTAGAGACTTACTATTAATGATGATGATTTTGCTCGAGAGGTTGATACAAAATTTTTATCGTGGTTCCATAATTATGTTTCGAAAGCTCGTAAATGAGCGGGCAGCAAAAGCATACGTAAGTTGTGTTTATAAAGTTTTGTCAATGAAACTTAATTACATTCTTTTTATAATTTAACTATATTTGTTTACCCAAAAAATATAACCTTAACTTTAATATTGTTACATATGATATCCAAAAATCTTAACTCTAAACCTAACCTACGATATCTAAACTTAACTCTAAACCTGACCTTAGTTGTAGTCAATAAAAAGATTAATCATAATTGTTCGTCATTAAATTCGAAAGTCTTTAAGAAAGAACTTGATTTAATAAACAAACGAAAAGAAAGTACATAGAGGAGTCCTAGATAGACAGTCTAAGTACAAATTTTGTATTCTGGGGGATAACGATGGAGGGTTAGGAGTGTAGCAACTCTCTTTACTCCATGGACGATCTGATGCAGAAGGTCTTCTCTCTTGTTCGAGTGTAGATTCGCAGATAGCCAGCCCGCCTTTTGTTCGGGTGTGGTACCCTACTATTTATAGTCATCCTGGACGTGCATATATTGGGCCGCATGGATGCTGGAGGGTGACACGTGTCCCTTCGTAACAGGGTACAGCTGTAACTATGAGCATGTCGAGCTACCACGTGGGCATTTGTTAGGATTTTTTGTTGCTGAAGATCTGGGTGGTTCTCGTCCTTTATGGGCGTGACTTGGTCAGCTTGACACATAGTCTGCACTTGGTTGGAGAGAATCACTCTTATCGTAACAGCAATATTTGGTCTTCATGGAGTCTGAAATACATGTGGCCAGAGATGCATGGGACGCATGATGTCTGGGACGCTTGGAGCCATAGACGAATGGACCGCATGCAATCTGGGACGCATAGGGCCAGAGACGTACGGGACTGGGTGAAGTCTGGGACGCGTGAAGGCAGAGATGCATGTACCGCATGAAGTCTGGGACGCAAGGGACCAGAGAAGCATGAGACTGCGTGGAGTCTAGGACGCATGGAGCCAGAGACGTATGGACCGCATGGTGTCTGAGACGCATAGGGCCAGAGAAGCATGGGACCGCGTGGAGACTAGGACGCATGGGGCCAGAGAAGCATGAACCGCATGGAGTCTCATAAGGCCAGTAGTGTTGTACACGCGGTACTGCACATCCTTCGAGAGTGATGTTCTGTGCTGATGTGAGACTTTTATCGTTTAGTATGTTCATGTCTTTTGAGGAGGTCAGAAAATTATTTTTGTCAGAATTCTGTGTCAGAGATGATCCTGCTGACGGGATGCCACGCTAGGTCTTTCTGCAGCCAAGCTGCTTTGGCTGATTGGGATCGCATGGATGTCGCATTTGTTTGGGTCGCAGGGTGACTCTGCTGCCTAATTTGAGACACCTTTTGGGGACGCATGGTTGTTGGCTTGTTGGGGCCGCAGGGAGACTCTACGGCCTGATCTCTTCCGGGTTTTCGTTTTTGGGGTGTATGGTCGCATGGATGCATATTTTTTATGCTTCTACAAGACCCCCTTAAAAGTTTTCAAACTGATAAGTTTGGAATACTTTGAATAAGAAGCATAGAGAAGATATCTTCGGTCGCATGGCTGGAAGGTCGCATGGACGTCGGGTCCGCATGGTCATGGACCGCATAGATGAGTGTTTCCAGGCTATCACATCTCCATTTAATGCAGGATTCGATTCGATCCTCGGGGAGATTTCTTGGGATTCTGAGCCATCTCACGACGCGGGGCCCGTTAAGAGCGGGAGGTTATCCATGCGTAATCACTCATTGTAGCTCAGTCTTTTGCCGCCATTGAAGGGACTCTGAAGAGACTAGAGGAGAAGAACCAGTCTTACGCTCACCTTGATAGTCCAGCTTCCATAGCTCAAGAAGCCGAGCGCCAAGTCAGGAGTCGGATTGATGCCAGAGTGGCTAGTCTCCGAGAACGCTTAAAGGAGTTGTGCATCGATCAGTAGTATCAGTGATTGTGTCTTTTTATTTTGATTGATGCATTGGTAAGTTCTCAAGTGTCATTTGATTTTAGTTCCCTGTTTAAGAGAAACAAAAAATAATAATTAAAAAGAAACTTTTTTCCTTTTATTGGGATTATCCGTATAAACTTTGGGTATTGCACTAGAGGTGATGTGAACGTTATACAACATTGTAGTTGCCAAGGATATTCCACTAGGGGATCTTTGGAGGACTTATTACTTCTTGCGGACGAGAGTGCAAGTAATAAGTTTGAAGCGGGCATCGCCATAGGTGATATGGACGTTGCAAGTTTGGTGGGATTAACACCGTTGGCGTACTTAAATTTAAGCACGGGTGATAAGTTGAAATGATGACTGATGATAGTCGTAGGGGAGAGGTTTGCTCAGAGGTCACTTGGACATGGAACACTCTCGGGGGAGGATATGAGGATGATAGCTCAGAGGTGAGATAGACGTGAGATGATCGATAGCCATGCCGAGAGGTTAGGTATAATCCCGGTATTTTCATGGAAATGAGAAGGAAGCGCGCCAGAGGTAGTATGGACGTGGTTGTTTGCTTCCATTTGAGAAAATCCTGCTGGGGGACTTTGGTTGGTTTATTACTTTTTGCACACTAAGGTGCAAGTAATAAGTTCAAAAATAGTCCCTATCAGAGGTAACATGGACGTGATAGATTTTGTGAACCCATTACTTTTTGTGCGCATTGGTACAAGTAATAGATTTGGAACAAGCCCTGCTATAGGTAATATGAATGTAGAAGTTTTTGTGGACTTAACACCACTGGTGTACTTTGGTAAGTACGGGGGATAAGTGGGGATGAAAACCAAAATTAGAGGTGATATGGACGTGATGATCGATAGCGAAGACCCGAAAAGTTTGATCAGAGGTAATATGGACATGGCAAACTCAACCGGGGAGGGATGTTAGGAGGATAGTTCAGAGGTAATATGGACGTCAACCGATGTCCGAGGAACTCAATGAAGAGTAATTTATTGAGTGTGGTCTATCTGAATATAAAGATAGACCTAAGGATTGCTCCGTTGGGAAGGTTGGTAGGACGATAGCTCAGAGGCAATATGAACATGGCTAGCGTCTAACGAGATTAATTTTTGAGTTGTCACTGCGGGAGTATGCGAGTGGACCTGAGGACTGCTCCACTAGGGAGACTTTTAAGGATCCATCATCCGCTGTGTATCCAGGGCTCTTGGATACATACGAGGATTTTTACAAAAATTTTGTAAAGAAGGGAAAAATATTGCACATAGGCATTTGCGGGGGATGAAGAAACCAAAAGTGTAGAGATGTACATCTGCGTTGTCCTGCTGGGGATGAGGGGAGTACAAGTCTAGTTTAGATGTAGTATTTTTTCAGGAACTTGCCGTTGATAGGCATCATGAGCAAGTCACCGTTGGATTAGCTGGTAGGTGCCATTGGAGAATACAGACTCCACAATGAATAAGCCCTCCCATTTAGGCTAGAATTTTTTGGCCGTCTTGTGGGTCATTACCATCGGCCTCCTTACGGTTAGGACGAGATCACCCACTTGGCATGTCCTCTTCTTCACCTGTTTGTTGAAGGCTCCAGATAGACGTGCTTGGTATAGCTCAATACGCCGTTGATCTAAGAGACGTTTCTCGTCGAGTGCTTCTAACTCTTGTAGCCATTGGCGGTAGTTGACTTTGACATCTAATTGGTTGGCGAGAGCTACTCGGAGTGAAAGAATTTGGATCTCGAACGGAAGGACCGTTTCACTTTCGTACACCAGAGAGAAAGGCGTATTGCCGGTAGTGGTCTGGACAGTTGTACGATAAGCCCAGATACATTTACCCAGCTTCTCGTTCCAGTCGCATTTACTGGAGGACACTAATTTCTTGAGGAGCTTTATGATGGTCTTGTTGAAGGCTTCTGCCAGACCATTTGTTGTTGGATTGTAGGCAGTTGATGCTACATTCTGAATTCAAATTTTATCACATAACCGGTAGAACGCGTGGCTTACAAACTATGGTCCATTATCGTGAATGATCCTTCGTGGCAAGCCAAAACGGTATATGACGTGATGCTTAACGAAGCTGATCACTTTGGACGTCTTGACTTCCATGAGTAGTACGGCTTCCGCCTACTTGGAGAAGTAGTCGATGATGGCGAGGATGAACCTGTGTCCCTTTGATGAAGGTAGACTAATCGGTCTAATGATGTCCATACCCCAGGCTTCGAATGGCCAGGAAGCAACAGTCGGGTGTAGGAACTCTGAGGGCTGGTGGATGAAGTCTACATGGATTTGGCACGCTTGGCACTTCCTTGCATAGTTGACAGCGTCCGCTACCATTGTGGGCCAATAGTAACCCAAACGTCAGAGACGGTCCTGCAGCTTCAGACCCGGTTGGTGGGCACGGCAGACGCCGTCATGGACTTCCCGAAGCGCATGTTTGGCTTCTGCGTTCGATAGGCATCGTAGCAGAAGGCATCGACGCAGAAGGACGCCGTATGAGAGACGATATAACATTCTAGTAGTCGTATCGTAGTAGAACCGGAGGAAACGTCTCCTGATGGACGTGGCTTCCTTTGGGTTCTCGGGGAGAATTCCATAGACTGCGTAGTCAATGAATGGAAGACTCCAGTCTTGAATATTAGTGTGTACTTCTTCCGCGGAGCTCAGACATAGGCAGCAGTTATTTTTGGGGCTGGCCAGCTCTTGACTGATCATCGTGATTAGCTGATGAGTTTCGCTTGGGACTGCCAAGGAGGCAGCGAGGCCGGCTAAGGAGATAACCTCAATATTTTGTAACCGAGGGACGTGCTCTATGAAGAACATCTTGAAAGTTGCGATAATGTTAAGCGTCGCTTGGTGGCAAGGGATCAAGTCTTCGTTTCGGACTTCATACTCGCCCCAGATCTGTTTGACTATTAGCTGAGAATCACCGTAAGCCTCTAGGTATTCTACTCTAACTTGTTTAGCAAGTTGGAGCCTGATGATTAAGGTATTGTACTCTGCCACATCGTTGGAGCACAGCTCCGTCATGAGAGAGTAGTCACAATTGATGACGAGGCTATATAGAAAGATCAACATTATCCCGACCCCAAAGATGATGCCGTCTTTGGTCTCTGCTTTTGAAGCGTCGTAAAAGAATATTCGCCACACGACTTCATGTGAAGTGACGTTGGAGTCTGCCACCTCGTCTAGAATCTTCTTATATAGAGCTTCGAGGTTTCTGACCCTGGGTGGGATGCTAGAAAGTCGTCCAGTTCTTGACCCTTGACGATTTTCTGTAGGACGAACACCATATCATATGGAGATAATACTATCGCCCAGGTGGACAAGCAGGAACTGAGTGCCCCTGGTTTGGTCATGAGGACCCTGAGGGGGTTGACTCACAAGATTACATGAATGATCTGTCCAGACACGTAATGTCGAGTTTTTTGAATAGTGAATACTAGAGCCAGGCATTCCTTCTCAACGGTGGTGTACCTATGCTCCGCGCAGATCATCATTCAGCTAAGGTAGTATATGGCCTGCTAGTAGCATTCATCACTATTTTGGGTTAGCAGGGCACCAAAAAAGTGCTCCATCGGGCGTACGTGGAGCAGGAAGGGCTTTCCCATGACCGGGGCCACCAGCACAAGAGGGTTTGATAGGTACTCCTTGATGTCATCAAATACGTGTTAGCATTTTTTATCCCAAACAAAGGAGACACCTTTCCTTATGAGCTGGGTGAACGACCGACAACGTCCAAAGAGGTTTGATATGAACCTCCTGATGTATGCCAGCCTCCCTTGAAGGACGCGAAGTTCCCGGAGGTTCTTTGGCAGGCTTGTTTTCCGGATGGCCTTGGTTTTGTCAGGGTCTATGTGAATCCCCCGGGAAGTGATGACGAAACCTTGGAATTTACTGCTGGAGACTCCCAGGAACGACTTGGTAAGGTTCATCTTGAGGCGATGTGCACGCATTAAGTCAAACACATTCCTCAAGTCTTGGAGGTGATCATCTTTAGACCGACTATTGACGGCGATGTCGTTGACGTAGCATTACAACGTCTTGCGCAGATGTTCACAAAAAATGGTGCTCATAGCCCGCTGGTATGTAGCACCTGCGTTCTTTAGACCGAAAGGCATGACCGTGTAGCAGTATACGCCTATTGGGTCCGGACGCACGGGACCGCGTGGAGTCTGGGACGCATGGGGCCAGAGACGCATGAATCGCATGGAGTCACATAAGGCCGGTTATGCTGTACACGCAGCGCTACACATCCTTCGAGAGTGAAGTTCTGTGCTGACGTGATACTTTTATCGTTTAGTATGTTTACGTCTTTTGAGGAAGTCAAAAAAATCTTTTTGTCAGAATTTTGTGTCAGAGACGATCCTGCTGATGGGACGCCACGTTAGGTCTTTTTGCGGCCAAGCTGCTTTGGCTGATTGGGGTCGCATGGATGTTGCCTTTGTTTGGGTCGTAGGGTGACTCTGCGGCCTGATTTGAGCCTCCCTTTAAGGGTACATGATTGTTGGCTTGTTGGGGCCGCAAGGAGACTCTGCGGCCTGATCTCTTCCGAGTTTTTATTTTTGGGACGTATGGTCGCATGGATGCATATTTTCGTGCTTCTACAATAACCTATGATATATAAACATATTTACATAAATAAGTAAATATGAGACGTATGAGATGTTAGAGGGTGGGGCTGAGAGTAGTACGCCGACTGAGAGAAACGATTGGTAGATACAAGTTGTCAGGAGAGGAAAATGCGGCAGCGTGTACGAGACTGGATCGTTGTCATCCCAGCCGTCGGTTATTTCCAGAGCTCCTTCGACTGCTCCTCCAGCTTCATCAGAGCCCGTTCCTCCTGGTGCTATGAGTTTGGAGCAGATCACGACGACCCTGTTAGAGGTACATAGGCAGGTTAGACAACTGACATAGTCACGTGATCCTGCAACTCCTGCTCCTCCTGCTACTCTAGCTCCTCCGATGGCTCATCTGTCTCCTCCTGCTGCTCTGCCTTTCATTACTGAGGATCTACAGCAGATCATCGCTGCGGTTATGGTGCAGTACATAGCTACTCGACAGCCGTCTCCGCCTCCGCCTCCGATTCCACCGTCGACTTGATGTGTATTTTTATTTTCTTGATAATTTGACCGTTTGTTGGATGTATTTGTGTATATATATATATATATATATATATATATATATATATATATATGTTTGGATTATGGTAGTGTATGATAACTTATGGCTATGCACTTATATTTAAGTTCTATTGTATTTGATGTGTTTCATTGTATTTGATGTGTTTGGAAATATTTGTGTATAAGTGACTTGATTTTGTATAATGTTATAGGAGAAGAAAGTAAGTGATTCTATTCTGTAAAAAAAAATTATGTTTAGCGACGGATTAGCGACGAAAAACTAAAAAATTTCAGGTCTGCGACGGATCTGCGACGCTTTAGCGACGGATTAGCGACAAAAAAATCTGTCGCTAAATATGTCTGGTACCAAAAATGTAAAAAATTTGGTATCAGACATAGTCGCTATATCCGTCGCTATGTCCGCCGTCTTTAGCGTCGGATTAGTGACAAAAATTTTGTCGGTGAGCTTCTGAAAAATTTGGTAAAAATGGACTCACACTTTTCGTCGTCAATCTGTCGCTAATCCGTCTCCAAATAAAGCGACGTAAATATTTTGTCACTAATCTGCCGTTGTAATTCAGTCGCTAAGTTCATCGCGAATTCGTCGCCATGTCGACGGATTAGCGACGGAAATATGGCAGCGACACTTTAATTAGTGATGCCATATTTTCGTTGCTAATCCGTCGCTATATTAAAATAGCGACGGAAATAGGCATTTTAGCGACAAAAAAATTCGTCGCTAAAACTCTATATTTTTGTAGTGGTTGGGTTAGCTCTCCATCACCAGTGCATTTCGATCTACTGACCCTCGTTGCATCAGGTTCTCCGTACCAAGGCGATCCTGCGAGAAGCTAAGGCGAATTTTCAATCAAGTCCACCTACCGGCATGCATGTTCGTGCCCTTTTGAAGCGTGTTTGAAGTTCCAGGAACTCGTGCACATACCTTATGCAGCTCTGTGGCAAGGCGATAGCTTCGCCCCAATGTCTTGTCTTTTGAAATTTTAGTAAAATGATGTAATGTACAAGACGTCTATCTTATTTTGCGTCTGCTTTTGTAAGTCTTCGGGACAACATTTTGTACTTGTTCAAGAGTTTGTAAAAGATATTCATTATCAATAAAGATGACTTTTTCTTGTTACAATATTGTGTTCATACGGCTGCGTACTCTGAATATGTGCTCGTTATATCAAATAACATGGTCTTGTGCATTGCGCAACTTAGGCACGCACGATCACGTCCGGGGGACAACTATTGATTCTACGAAATCGGGGCATGACAGGAACAACCTTCGTGCAAAAATCATAATTTTTTGTGGGAGAGGCCTCTGCATGAAAATTATAATTTTTGAGGGAGAGGCCTCCACACGAAAATTCAGCAGCCCGCTACGACCCTGTTGAATCCGTGCGACCCGTGCGCCCTGCTGCGCCTACGCAACGCACATGCTTAACCAGCACAGCCCGCTCACCCTGTGGCGCCTACGCGGGAACGACACAGCGATGCGCAAAAGTACCATCTTGCGTCCGTTGCGTATGTGCGAAGTACAAAGTACGTTATAAAAGCATCACACTTTGCGCCATTTGTCCACACTTTCATCCGAGTCGCTAAGAAAAAATTTCAACAAATAAGTGACAATATTTCTTGGAGGTTTTGAACCATCTCTTCTAGAAAAAAAAACCCTCCACTATACTAACCACATGGGATACCACTTATCATGTGCACGAATTAATAAAAGAAGAATTTTATATTAAAATATACACTTAGAATTGTCACATGAATGTAGGACTATTTTTTAGCGATTAGTTTTAGGGACTGTTTGGTATGTTGAAAGTGGGGTGAAAGTCATAGATTATTTGCATTGGGTTTTGTGATGGAGAGATCGGCTGTTTGGTTGGGGTGTGAAACTGCCGACCGAAAGTGAGCTGGAAAAAGAAAGAGTTAGCGGCTGCAGTTCCTGTCGGCTTACACAGCAGGGAGAATTGTCAGTTTCACATCCGCTTTTTTTTTCCCAGCTGATGTGGGCTGAAACTGTCTCTCTTTTTAAATCCTGCTGGCATTATTTTATATACATAAATAACTTTGTAACCACTTTATGACTTTTAGTTAATTATTTAATTTAATTTCTCTTATAATATATTTTATATTTTATTCACTTTCATAGCCACCCAAATACTGAAAGTATGATTTGATCACTTCCAAGTTATAAAATATTACTTATACAAACAATTAAAATTATTTTCACCAGACAAGAACTAACATAAAATTCAAAAATATATATATTTCACTTTCACCCAAAAAATATTATTTTATACTTTCTTCTACTTTCGAGCCCCTCGACAACTCCATTCTACCATGGAAATGGGATCTAACTTTTATAGGATTCCCTTTCTCTTTCTTTTTCTTTGACTTCAATTTCTTCTTAAACATATAGTTAGTAATGAGCACAACTCGAGTAGGTTTCAAATGAAAATCACATTCTAACATTATTTCATTACTCACTACTCCAATGATTTCTTAGTACACATCTGCAAGAAAAGAATCCGATAGTATTTTTATGTACGTTAATTAGGAGGACCTTCAATCTTAATCTATTTTTGCAGACCAGACCTGTTATTACACTATTTTTGTTTCCATATCATATTACATGTGGGTCCGGTCAATATAAATTTAAAAAATTACATGATAGAAACAAAATATAGAATATAAATAGTGGAACAGTATATCTGATTTTCTATTTTTACCGCCCAAAACACACACTTAAGAGAGCATTAATTAAGCAATTTAGAAATGCGATCTTCTTTCTAAAAGGATTTCGCTTCTCTTTCATTTTCCTTTGCACCTCACTTCATTAATACGTAGCCATAAATGATCTTCTCAAGTAGGTTTGAAATGAAAATCACATGCTAACATATAGTTCTATCACACCCATCCACCACTCTAATGACATCTTAGTACTATGTTAAAATATCCAAAAATGCTATTCTTCATCCAAATTTTTTTTTATGATACTATCACTCATAACCAAGATTTAAAAGGCACTAGACGGATGGGCTCCAAGCGTCTAGCGCCTAGCAGCCGTCTAGACAGTCAAGATTTAAAAAAAAAAATCCCCAAAAAAACCTATTAAAAATTGCAGATAAATTCCATAAAACTTCAAAACATGCATAGGGGGGGAGGGGAGTCTAGACGGACATCAGACGCCTAGCGTCTAGGCGGCCGCCTAAATTGATTTTTAGAACAATCTCCATGATATGACGATGGCGTGGCAATAACATGCCGGCACTTTTAGTATTACAAATAATATATTTTTTCAATTCTAATTTGATTTTTAAATTCTATTATAAAAAAATTATTTGTAATTGATTCTAACGTGTCATAGAATTGGCAACGAGTTTAGTGTTTTAGATAACAATTTAATCCAAAAAAAAATATTTGTGATCTTCTTCTTTTTTGAATTCTTTTACGAAATCTTCCATTTGTGATCAATATTTTTTTTAACACTAAAATCGTCGCCACATTGGTATCACCAAAAAAAAAAAAAAAAAACTACTTAGACGAAGAATATCATTTTTTTTTTGTAAATCACCTTCAACTATCGCGCATTGGCAATAACAATATCTATCTCGTACTGTTTTTTATTTATGTGTCCAAGTTGATAATAACATTGAGCATAGGTTGAACAATACATGTATGTGTACTTATTATTAGTAAGACCCTCCTCAATTTCAATCAATTTTCGCAACACACAACACACAACACACACTTAAAAGAGCATTAACTAAGCTATAATAATACAATCAAAATTAGGCAGGAGGCACACCAATACACAAGAATTAGGCAGCAAATTGGAAGGTGGATGTCCCTCTCCCTCTCCTTTATGACTCTGTGGTCCTCCTCCTCCTCACTGTTAGGCTCCTCATCCATCCCCTCCTCCCCACGTGGCTCCCCCCGGTGGCACCCGTCGCCGCTGCCGCTGCCGCCGCCGACCGCTTCCACCGCGCCAGCTGCAGGAGCTGGCCCATCCTCTTCCGCCACCTAAGCGACGACGTCGACAGCCTCGGCTTTGGGTGCTCTACCAAGACCTTCCCTTGTCTCCTTATCGACTCCTCCTCCTCCTTCTTGCTCTCCCACGACGCTTCTCCGTTGTCCTCGAACTTGATCGATATGAACGAGTCTGGTGAAATGCCAACCAAGCAGTTATGAATTTTCTCTGTGGTGTTATCTGATTTCTCAAATTTATAGCCTTCTTACTACTAATTCACTTAATATATAAAAATGTTCGAAGGTCTTCGAGATCATTTCAATTCAGGGACGGATCCAGCCCTTAGGTGAGGTGGGCTGGGCCCACCCCAAATCCTTTTTTTCCAAACATTTTTAAAATTTTGAACTAGTTCACCTCTAGTCCAGTGTAGTCCGTCCCAATTTAAATTTCTAAATTCGTCCCTGATTTCAATTATATTAATGGTTTATCGTGCGTTACGGTCTACAATATGATCATATTTGTTTACGACTGGTGCATCTATTGGTCTACGGGACACGAGGGAGGAGGATTTCGGAGTACCTACCTTCGAGGCTGGCGATGGATCCTCGATCCGAGGAGCTGCCGCCGCGGTCGTCCGGTCTCGGCAAGCGTCGCGTGTTATCGGGGCGGAGGAAGGACCCGAGCGCGAAAACCTTGGGGATCAGGCTGAGGCTGCTCTTCCTCCTCAGAGCTCTGATGAAGGGTCTGCTGCCAGAGTAATCCTTCTGAACGTGGTGGTGGTGGCCTTGCTCCAATACCAAGTCCAGGAGCCTCTCTCTCAAGCAGGGTGCACATATGCCTACTACTACTTCCTTGGGATGGAAACTGCAGTATGGGAAGTAGTACTCTCCTCCACACTCATTCATCTTCATCATATCAGAGAGAGAAGAACTGAGGGAAGTGAGGGAAGTGGTGGTTTGAAAGAATGTGGAAAGTTCACTCACTTTCTCTAGAGGAGAATGCAGCTGCCATGCACACAAAAAAGACTGCCAGAGGTTTTTTTGGGGGGAGGTTGCTGCTGCTGCTGCTTATAAATCCCTTTCTTTGTTGATTCGGTGTTGGTCTATATCTAATGGCTGGCTACAGAAATATCATCAATTTGTTCAAATCAAGTAAAATGTAATCAGTTACAACCTACCCAATCTCAGTCCAGTACATATATATTTGGAGTAAAACTTTGACACAAATTGATACAGCCACTTTATGACAGATGGGCCCCTTCTCTCTTCGTAAGGGGGCCCATCTGTCATACAGTGGCTTTCTCTCTTCGTAAGGGGGCCCACCTGTCATACAGTGGCTGTATCAATTACAGCCATCGGTATCGAAGTTTTACTCATATATTTGCCACTTACAAGGAAAAATCATCTTTATTGAGTGAATGATAATTAAATCTCTACTCTTATAACGACGTTTCAAGACGGCTCAAAAGGGAACCGTCTAAGCCGTTTGTAAATTCTCAACCATTGATTTAAAAAATTAATATTACGTAAAAAAATTATTGAAAAAAAATAACTTTGTTATAAATAACGTAATAGAAAATCGAACTTGACCAGAGAATGCCTACCACCTTAACCATATGAGCTAGAAGAGGTGTGACATCGGACTTGACCAACCAAGGAGAATATCTCTCACCTTAATCATATGAGCTAGAAGAGGTGTTTGTCTATAGTTATATAATATTATGTAGTTAAACAATTAGTTAAAAAAAAAACAAATTATTTACGTGAGAATAAACGTATAGCTTATACGAGTAGTTTTTAAATACATTTTATAAAGAATAGAAATATATCCATAACAAATATAATTAAAATATATTTAAATATTTAAACTATTTTACAATAATATTAGAGAGAAAAAAATTACATGTAACGCACGTATATTTACTAGTTATATTATAATGCGCAAATCTCATATTATATTCTAATGGTATATATGCACGTAAACGCACATATTTCATACATTATTATTAGAAAGACTAAAAAAAAAAATATTACTGTAATTATTCTAAAACTTTATGGAGACTTCTTAAAAAAGACTAAAAGACAGTTG